>CM055438.1:1815660-2113024 GCA_029228465.1 Salix viminalis
TTAAAAGGGAAATAATATGGAAGAGTCAGCTTTAATTTTTTTTTGTGGGTGTTGTTTTTTCTATTAGTTTAAAATGTAAGAAAACCATTGGCATTTCAGAATATTTCCTACAATGTCAGTATACCCCTGTTTGAACTAAATTAAGAAAGACTTTTCGTATGAGGACAGTAGAAATGAAAGGTGCAGATGGGATTCATTGATAAAGGGATGGGGATAAGGAATGGTGGTTATAAAAGAAACAGAGGAGGCAAGATAACAGATGTGTAAAATTTTCAGCTTCCATAGATATGTCATTTTAACAGCCTATTTGTGTACACAGGTATTTGCCAATTAATTGCACGGGAATTTATTTGTGTGAGATGAAAACGTTATAAAGATAAAGATGTAGTTTATGAAATGGCTTAAGTGAAGAGCAAGTTAAAACTAACCTAATCATCAAGTGATTTTGATGGGCAGTGACGTTTTCTTGGTTCCTCATCTTCTTCAGGAATTGTTGATGCACTGGGATTTACTAATGGGATCACTTACGGAGGTTCAAATTTGCAGTAGTTGTTGCCAAGCTGTTACTTAAAAAAAAAAAAACAGATTGTGCGTTTAGTATTGACAAAGTAAAAATATATAAATTATATTATTGCAGTTTAAAGGCAAAAGTTTTGAAGAGAGAAAGAAATATATGACCTTTGCACAGGTGTGTCATCTTCAAATAATAGATGTTTTTTAGCATGTGATGGCGAAGGAGAAGCGATGTCAGCTCTAGATGGTGGAATAGGTCTTTGGGGAGTAGCGAGGGGTCTTTTGAAGAGGAAGATCGCGAAGCTTGTTCCATGAAAGGAACATTTGAATCATCAAGCTCACGGTGCAATATGTTGTTGTGGAGATTGAACTTACGTTATGTCATCGAAAACATTTGCAACGATGATATCACAACGATTCATCATCGAGCGAAAGGTTCCAAATCGCAGCTGAAAAATTTTGGGTTTGTGTAATTTGTCTATCATAGGAGTTGGAATGGAATCAATGAATCCTTTATCATAGACATAACTATGAGCAGAGGACCCGAAGAAGTTTTCAGCAGTTTTCCCAACCATTAAAAATGTTGTGACGTCAGTGTCGTCAGTGACAATACAATCAACTCTAAACCTGTTTAAATGTTTGAAATGAGATAATCAAACGTGAGGCGCAATATGAAAGATGTGGAAAACATGTAGAATGTAGTTGTGGAAGTGAAAAGTTATGTAAAAAATGATCTTACCATGGAACAGGTGTGACGTCATTGTGTTCAATGCATTTAAAACCTGCGCCTTTGTCAGCTACTGATTTTGTGCACAATGGGCAGCTATGATACCACCAGCCTCGATGGAGATCATAATCAGCTATTGAAGCTTTGCATGTAAATCTTTGGGTCTGCATTTTTTTTAATAATAAATGAACACATGTATATTACTGAATAGTTAATAGGAAAACAAATTAAGGCTAATGTTTGAGGAGGAAAGGGTAGATCATTGTTGGCATACTTTGTATTCGTATGGATCCATGCAAAGGATTTCTTTGATTGTCCTTCTATTTTCTTGTAATTGCTGATCAATGGTCTGAGCAGTTGTTGTAGAAGGGAGTTGATGAATCTCAACGGGAATATCCTTATAGCTTAACATTGAAAATGTTTGTTATGAATAGGTTTATGAAGCATTAATTTCTAATGATAAATAAAGAAATAGAACGCTTACTAATGTTTATAGGGAAGGATTTCTTTGATTTCCGGGTTGAAATACCATAAGGAAGCAACAGTACTGGCGAGATTTGGTTTTCCTGTGAGTTAGAAAAAGAGTGTATATACTGGGATTAGTTGATATTGAGTTTAATAAGGCAATAAATGTATAGAGCTATTGACATTAATTAATGATTGAATGATGAGAAATTAAAGGGAAATGGTTTATGAGAAAAACCTTTGAACTCAGTAATTCGAAAGCCAGCAAAAACAATTATAAGTGGACTTGATTGATTGGCTAGATCAGAATCATTAAACCTTTTTGCAACATCACCCCATAGAGTAATCCTGAGCTCTTCACCCCTGAATGAAATGTAGAGTTTTTAATAAAATGAATTAAGTTGACAAATGCATGAGAATAAGATTGCAAACCTTATATTTTCAATGATAAATTCTTTTTTGTCTGTCAGATCTTGACCTCGAACCATAATTTGTTCAAGCGGTTGAACGCCTTTTAATCGACCAAGCACATCTAATGTAGAGAAAGATGGTTAGTCGTGAAAAGAAATGTAATAGAAGCATAAAAAAATATAAAGAATGCTAGTTTGCGATGAAACCTGTGAGTACTCCTGATTGTCTTCCTGTAGTGAACAGATGTGCGAAGTCGATGAAGTTAAAGTAATGGCGTGGTATTGGGGGGGTCATTGGATCGATTTTTGTAACTTTGGTGTCAGACTTAAGATCAATGATTGCTTCGTGGGAAACAACAGAATTTGTATATCTGTTTTCAAAGGTGTAAAATCCATAGACTTGATAATAATCACCTTCACTAATTGAAGCAGCAAATGGTCCTATGTTTTTGCCTTTAGCAGATGCCTGTATTGCTTTTCCCTGTTTCATGAAAAGATAAACTATTGGTAACGAAATTAAAGACATCATGTATAAGTAATTAGGCTATAAATTATACAAAAGATTGTTGAAGTTGTTGTTGTAGTTTTGAAATGTTAAAGCAATGTTTTTTAATGTTAATTTTTTATTGCTGAGGATCAGATGATGCTGTTTGAAATGATGGAAGATGATTTGGAATCAAATGAAATGAAGGAAGAAGTTGGCTGTATAAAATTTCGTGTTACTGGATTTAAAAGTACCAGAAAAGGGACCCTTAGATAGAACAACAAATAAATGATTGTAGATTTACAGTGAAATGAAAATTTGTATGTATGATATTTGAAAGGCATGTAGATGGCTGTTGAGTGACATGTATGCAGTTGACATGTCAATAGAATGTGTAGACAATGAGTATATTTGAATGCTCTTTAAAAAACTATTGTTTGTCACTATTGATAAATAAGTTAGAATTCAATATTAGAATGATGGAAAAGAAACATGGTTAGAGAAGATATCGTGACTTAAAAGTAGAAAATGAACTTATGGGAAGGAAAATTTGTGACAAAACCATAACTTGGTAGTAATAAAGAAAATGATTCATCCTACATATTGAAAAACTTAAACATAATCAAATAGCTGAACTGTATGTTCAAATGTATAGGTACTGGATTATGACAAACACAAACATACCATCTGGAAAATGCATTGACAGGCATTTTATAGTGATATGTGAATCTAAACTCTAGTGTTTTATTCGTTGTTTGCTGGATTAAGTTGCATCAGGTAATTGTTGCAGACAGTGAATAAGTTTTCATACTTTGAAGATTGTGTGTTTAGTGAAGTAATTTGAGTTAATGAATGATCCTGAATTATTTTTTGCAAGGAAAATATACTATTTTTGGGGAAACCAATGTTTCTTAATTTACAGAGCATTGAAATGGAATCATATAAACATGTATGGGAAGAAAATCATTTTGGGAACAAAGCAACTTTGTCATCCCTATTCTGGGAATTAAGCAGCAATATTTCTTAGTAGTTCTACGGTGGAGGTAATTTTTTTTCTTGTTTTTCTTACATGTTTTGAGCAGCTAATGGGGTCAGAGTTGTGCCAGAGTGGAGACGTTGAATGTCTCAAGAGAAGGATAATTGCAGAACCTTAGTTAAAGTATATTCACAGCCAGCATCGCAAGCCGTGATATTTGAAATTTATAAGTCCATTAGTGCGATGGTTTTCTCTGGCCAGCTCACGTTTGAATTCTTTACATATTTTATATACATATATACACGTTGTAGTTTTGTCTTGAAAATGAGAACATTAACTGCAGCTATGCGCAAGCCGAGGTTTATTTGTCTTTATAATGATAAGTTTTCTTAGAATTGTTGTAGCATTGACGGAAGTGTTCACCAGAGAAACAGAGAGGAAAAAATTAGAAATTTGAGTGAATGAAATTGTAAAGCAGTTATTGTTTTTTCTGATCGGAGATTTATGTGTTAACTTAATAATGTTATTATAGAACTAAGTGCAATTGACCGATTTGTTGTTTAACCCCTAACTTTACTCTCCGCTGAATCAGAATTCCCAAAACCTTGTTTTCAAAATCTTAACTGCCCAACAGTCTTAACTCATAAACCCAACGTTTCCAGAATCCCAGTTTTAACACCAGTTTCTGAGGGAAATTTTTTCCAACCTTGCAATATTTGATAGAAACCCATTTCATACATATTTTCCCCAGTTAAAAAAAAAAAACTAACAATTAGCTAAATGCCGTACTAATTCCATCTTAGAATTTTGATGTTGGCATCTTGTCAATTCAAACACTAATTTTACGAAAAACAACCACAAACCAACGTTTTTACAGAGTTTTAACATTTTGTATAGTCGGTTGAAACGGCTTTATCTGAGAATTAAAAGCGAGATGGTGTAAAAGGTGGAGTATCATTGTTAGTGTTGTTGTCAGAATATGGTTATGTAGAAGTGAAAAGGCTAGTTGATAAATTTATATGATGAGCTTAAAAGATGTGGATACTGTTAGGAATTCAACCCACCCATGCAACATTAAATATAGCATTCTAGAAATGTAAGTGCAGCATTCCAGAAATGGCAAGAATGAGCAAATCTAGTAGAGTGAAAGGAGCAGATGAACTAACGGTGGCATTCTAGAAATGCAAGTGCAGAATTTCAGAAATAGCAACAATGAACAAATCCAGCAGCAAATAAATATTCAATGGAGCAAATCAAGTAATGGTAGTAACAATCAAATTACACAGCAGGATATCGATAATAATCAAGGTAGGAAATCAGCTGAAAGCAACGGTAACAAAAGAGGAGTCAATACAGTAGATTGTATTTCTAATGAACAATAAATCCTCACAATTTAAGAGAAGATTTCGTGAAGCCATAATAGCAGCCAATAGATCCTCGTTTTTCCAATTGATCGGGGTAAATTACGTTCAAGAATGACCGATAGGTTTCTGTATGCATCAGACTATTTTTGCTCCTCGCTCTCTCTTGTTTATGCTTGAGAACGTTGTTTATTACTACTTTTGCATGCTCTGTGCTATATAGTTTATTTATTTACTTGAGTTCTTAAAAGACTGCAGTCCACCATGCATATCGGGTCAGGAGGTTTGTGGATCAGGCTTTGGATTCTTATGCAAAGTTCACCTTATTGTTTTTTTTTCCTGACTGGGATGATGAATTGTTCTCTGAATTTAAAATAGGATCTAAAATTGGAGGGCGTGTTGATGTTGACTGATGTATATTTGCCGCTTACCTAAATGAGATGGATAGTTTCGCTGCTCTGTTACTGATTATTATACCAATGTTTATATATGTGTGTGTGTGTGTATTTATTTGCTGGAGTATCAGTTCTACCGTTATAGAGATGTATTTTTTTTCCGCATTTGCGGGACTGAACTATTCGCCTCCAGCTGATGTTATGTTCTGCTGTTCCAAATGTACGTGGGTTGTATATGCATAAATGTTTTATGTATTGGTGATCAGTTTATATTTCTGTTTATTTTCATGTGTGAAAACATTGTTGTTCTTCATGTAACTATAGCATTGGTGTGATGCAGGTGCTATTCTAAAAAAAAATTTAAAAATAAGGTTTTGAAAGGAATATATGGAAGTACTTCAATAAAAATAGAAGATGTAGTTTGAGTAAATGGATTGTAATAACGGGAAAAAAAATTTATTCTTGATGTTAATAAAATATATGCGAGGATTGAATTAAGGGTTTTTTCTAATAGTAGTGGAATGGAAATAAAAAGTCAAGTTTTTTTTTAGAAAGTAAGTAATTTGTGGTATTGAATTTGATCATTCATAATGTACACTGTATGAAAGTATTATCTTGGTTTTTAAAGTAATGCATATAATGCTTTGTATTATAAACATTTGATGATTAAGTGTAAAAATTTGTGTTTGGCATTGGATTTGCCATGAATATTTAAGAATAAGGTATGGTATGTTGTAACAAAAAGCAATACGCAAGAAAACAACCATAATAAAAGAAGCATGTTAAATGTAAACTTACTGTGGCATCAACGAAGAGGCAATTATAACTGCTATTTTGACCATTCATCGTTGGGATCCAAACACGGCACACTCTTCCACGTAATGATTGGTAGAAGTTGTATTTTTTAATGTTTTCAATTGATACTGCCATTACTCTGAAAGCAAAGATAGAAACAACAAAATATAAGAATCAATAATTATAAATGAGGAAACAAATTTAGCATAATGGATAAACAAAGATAAATTGTTAAAAGCATATATAAGCGAGGATGCAAACAGTGTTAAAAAAAATTATAATGTTTATGAGTAGTGTAAATATAAAGGTAACAAATGCATCATTTGCAACTAATGGTTGACGTTTATGATAAGCAAAATATTGACGGTGAAACCTTTTTTTTTTTTTTTAAGATGGAATGAAGAACAAATTATTTGAAGAAGTAAAGTGCAATGGTTGTGACATGCAAAATATTCATGAGCTAACAATGAGGAAGAATTTATTTTGCTAAAGATTTAAGAAAGATAAAAGACCTTTAGGAATAGCGCTTATAATGTCCTTGTAGACAATATTTTTTGCATAGGTAGAAGGGCGGCCTTCATTGTCACATGAAATAATCTTTAAACCTTTTTTGGAAGTGACTCTTGAGAGAGCGACATAAAGCTGTCCGTGGGTGAAAACTTGGTCTTGAAGAAAAATACCGACAATTTTTAAAGATTGTCCTTGACTTTTATTTATTGTCATAGCATAACATGGCTTTAAAGGAAATTGACGCCTTTTAATTGTAAAAGGACATCTGATTTCATTGATTGGAAAGATGATCCTCGGTATGAAAACTTGATTGCCAATGTTAGATCCAGTGATTATTTGTGCTTGGATGACTTTTGATGAAAGTTGTGTGATGATAAGCCTAGTCCCATTGCATAGACCAGTAGATGGGCTTATATTTCTAAGCAACATGACTGGTGTCCCAATTTTGAGAGCAAGTTGATGAGATGGGACCCCATTGAATTCCAATTGATTTATGTATTCTATGGGATATAATGAGCTTGCATCATCACTCTCTGTTGATGGCGTTGAAAGCAGAATCAACGCTAAGATATATACGTTTTGTTCGAGGTGTAATGTGAAGTACAAAATCATTGATCTCGGCAAGCTGTTGTATTTTTTTTGTTGTCACTATAGCTCTTTCTCTATAAAAGCGGGGTCAATCTGAACATCACAAATATTTGGATAAATTGTTGAAACAATTGTTGGAATTGGATCACATGAAGGCTGGAAGGAGAAGATGAAAAGGAATAGTGACAAAACATTCATCGACTTCAGCGAGAGAAGGCAAATCAGAAATTTGACCATTACCAACACTTAGAATCCATTCGAGAAAACTCTCTAATTTCAGCCTTTTCTTCTAAAGATAGACCATCTGTGGATAAGCGCATGTTTTACGTAAGAGTCATCCACGATAAATTTTGGCCATAAAATTGAGCTGGTCGGAGAAGCATTGATTATTTGCTCTTTCTTTGCCACGGGAATAGCGGCAATATTTGTCGAAAATCACCACCAAGTAAAATGGTTTTTCCACCAAAGGGTAGATCTTTGTTGTAGTTGGTTCCTTACGAAAGAACATCACGCATTGAGCGATCAAGAGCTTCTAAACAACATTTGTTAACCATTGGTGCCTCATCCCAAACTATAAGAGCGGTTTTTTTGAAGAAGGTTGGAAAGATGTGTGTTTTTTTTAATGGCACATGTTGATGATTCATCAATGGAAGCGGTATTTTGAATCTTGAATGGGCGGTCGCGACCATTTGGAAGCGAGAAGAGATGCAATACCGGGCGATGCTACTTGCAAGAACAATTAAAGACTTCGAGATCTTACACGATTTATGATGGTGTGCCATAAAAAAAAGTCTTGCCGGTTCCTCCATGACCATGAACAAAGACCCGAGCTTGTTTTTTGAGCAAATATGGCCGCAATAATTGAATCATATATAACTCTCGTTTATGGTTGAGAGAAGCAAAATTCAAGGAATGTTGACCTCTAAGTTCGAGATAAATCATAATCAAGCTCTTCTCTTAGAAGTTTGTTTGTAATTTCTTTAAGAAGTTGGCCATCAGGCATGGGCAAGCTATGATCTTGAAGCGTTGTTGCAGAAGCATTAAAAAGTTGCTCAAGCTCATATAACACATAATTTTTCAGCTGATCATCAGGCAAAATCAGGTTTGGCATTTTAAAACATGATTTTAACTTGTAAAGGATGTCATCACACATTGATTGCCAAAACTGGTTGAATAGGATCAAAGGGTCAGCAACCTGGCAGAATAATATAATACCAACAAAAAGCTGTCTAAGTTGTGGTGATGGCGCGAGTTGCTATTGCCTCACGAGAAAGCCTCGAGACCATTCTTTATCATCTCCTAAAAGTCCATGTGCTTTCTGAGGCAAAAGCTGAAATGTTGGATGAAGAACTCCATGGACATTTCTTAAATCTGCAAAGGCGATAGATCCTTTAATATGGTTTAAAAGCGGCCTCAAGAAATAAAGTTCTCGGCGGCGAGGGTGCACATATGGTATCGTCAAAGGCTGAATCCTTTGGACCTCATGGTCCACTTGTTTTTTGCCTAGAATCCCAAACATATTTCTTTGGAAATTCAGAATAATACTGACTCTCTTGCATCGAGGGAAATTGTTTGTTGCATTCAAACCATTACGTAAGCATTGTGTTCACGATACGGTCTTCTAAGAGCAGATTGAAGAGATTTCTTGCTGAGAAAACAATATTTTTCTTTGAAAAGGCAAATGAATTTGAAAGCCTTTCAAGCTGGAGGGTATCTTGAATGAATGGGAAATTGCAAAATCGCCAAACCGCCTCATAGGGACGGATAAATCGACAATTGAGATATGCTTGGACCTCATCATTTTACGTCATCTTTGTATTAGGGGCTCGACACTGTCGAGGGGCCTTTATTGACATATTTGAATAAATACTTGATGAGCATTGATTGATGACATATCTCAACATTAATATGAGCATTATCCCGCATCAAAAGTTCTTTGTTGTATGGGACAACGAGTGGATTGAACAACATAATTCCATTTTTTTGCACAAAATTATCACGGAATTCTCTTCTTCTATAATATACAAATCCATTTTCATCTAAAGTAGTTGAGTTTCGAATTTTTTTTGGGGAATGACTTTGTGCATACATTTCCGACATGCATTGTGCGCTGGCTTTGCAACACCACATGGACCATGAAGCATGAATTTGCGAGACAATATCGTGACATAAAGGATCAATGTTTTTTATCACGGTATCTCGATTTGAGACAATGGAGTCAATATCGTGAAGTTAGAATTTGAATTTTTGAGGCAAGCCAAACCAAAATATGTGTATGTGGAAGGCCTCTTTTTTTGGAACTCAATTGAATGGACATCTACAAAAATGTTAAAGCAGAATTAGTTTATCCAACAAATGGCTGAATCGCGAGAAAGAAATTGTGATGGTTGCATTACCCGGCAATTGTTTACGCAAAAGGAGCGCCCTGATTTGATGAACTTCAACATATCAAGAAGTTTTGTTACGAAAACCCGGTGTAATAATATCGAGGGTTTGTCTTACGGTTTGTAACCTCTACTTTTGTCAAGTTCTCTCTCAATTTCGAGGCCATTTTGTGTTGCAAGTGAATGTAATAAAAAGATCGAGGGATTTCCATAGGCTCGCAAATTGCCATGGCATCTTGGTAATTATTAATCATATATCAGTGGCCCGCCCTGATGAAAGAAGATGGAAGGATAATTTTTTCCGATAGATGATCCTTCAACATCTCCTCTAAGCACGGCTTCAGCGATATTTTGATATAAATCGGGACTAGGAGATCATTTTGGTTCATTACGATGTAATCAAGCCTATCTTCCTCAATATTTGCAAAAGCATCAACTAAAAATTGTTGGTATAAGCGACCACCTTTTGTGAGAGTGTCTTCGCCATATTCCCTTTCTTGAATAACATAAGCATAAAAGCCTCTCATAGGGACTCTTTGGCGCTTTCGGAAATATTCTTGTAATTATCTGCAAAGCTAATGTTGGTGCGATAACCATCTTCACCAAATGGAAAGCGAGAAGAGGATATTGTAAGGCCATAAACTTTGGATGAAGTTTAGATATTCTTTGTAAAGTGTCACGAAGAACTTTCAATAATTATATCTGGATTACGATCGATAAAGCCAATATACGCCAACTATTAAGCCACCAATGTCATCCGAAGTTGGATTACTATATTCTCTGCTGTCATTTGTTCTTTGACACAATAATTGCAATTTATACCCGAGATTGTTAGGTTACGAGAGTTTTTTGTGATGCATGGCGAAATAAGCCAACCAAGCAATTAGTTGAGGCAAGCATTTTAATAAGATCACTAACAATAGTTTGATCTAAGCATGAATCGAGAGGTTGAATGTGGGAATTGGGACATCCGATTTGAAACTTCATTTGACACATCATAAATATAAAAGTGGGCAAATTTTGGAGCATTCTCATTAGAAGGTAACAAAGATCCCATCGAGATGATGACAATGGCCATTTATCTTGAAAACATATGGGCGGTGACGGTTAGCTGATTGATCAATATTAACTCCCATGGATGTAAAGCGAACATAGAGTTGTAGGCCGCGAATACATTTCGCGGAACATCTTGGATTTACGGCCCGACAAATTGTTTAGCAAGTCATCAAGAGGATGAGGAGTTGGTGGTGGCGAGGAAGTTTAATTTTTTCGCCAAGACAACAAAGAGAGAATCTTGGATGAAGTTGGCTTGATTTTTGTGAGAGCTCATTGACCCAAAAAAAGCGCCATGCAATGGCAGACATTTGAATGTTTTATCCCCAAAGTCAATGTAGGCATCACGAAATTCACGGGCATGAAAATTTAGTGTGAAATGTGGCTATAAATACATTGGAATAAAAGCGTATTGATAAATTAGAAAGAAGTAAAATAAGTTTTGAGCGAACTTCCTCTTTTTTCTTTGATATGAAGCTGGCCGGTTAGCCCAGTGGCCATTGATAAAAAAATCCAAGATCATTAGTGGAAGAGTGACTCACGGTGGAACATGATCTTGTACTAATGATAGAGATGTTGAAGGCGATGGGTGATGATTGTGTTGATTACGAGTGGGCAATGGCGTGATTAGATGAAGAAGCCTCAGCTGTGAAATAATGGATAGCATTGACTATCGGTGGGGGAAAAGGATTATGATTTCTTTCAAAGCGTTGAAGATTGTGTTAAAACACCATATGAGGATGAAGGATATTCATCATCTAGTTGTGGTGTATTAAATGAACAATCTTCTTGATTGGTAAATATATGTGACTCTTGTAGTCGGCTGTAAAGCTTGTAACTCATTGAGTGCGTGTATTGAAAGCTGGAGGGATTAAATAATGTAAGAAGAATTTAAATGAAATGGAAACCCAGAATTGAGTTCTTGGGAAAAAAAAGCATAAATATCAAGGTGATGAGCAAGGTGTAACAGACAACTAAAGCTATTTGTTGATCTAAGAATGAAGAAAACAATGATTTGAGCTATGAGCATAATAAGTTGTATAATTTGGTTTAGAATGATGGCTTAAATTTTTGTTAACTAAAGAAAGTAGTTGTTATTTGGAAATGCAGAAGTTATTGCTAATTTGAACATGCAAGGATAAGATCTTTAATAAATAATAGAAAAGCACATAACAAAAATGAAACATATGAGTTGTTCCATTGAATTTCGAAGATGATTAATTGCTGCAATTGTCTAATAATGTTCTTAATTACAATGGCAAACTGAATGCAAGCAGCTACAATTAAAAAACCAACAAATAATAAATAAATGACAACAAATTAAAGAACATCAAAGTAAATGTTGGACGTACGAATTAAGAAATTGCAGGAAGTTTGAGCCTCAAGCGGTGGCGTAATAAACAAAGAGTTTATATCACCTGTAAAAGAAACAAAAGTAGCAGGGAAAAAATTTATGAATACATGTGAGATCAAATTTCCATGATAGATGAAAAGCGTAAATGAAAAAATTGCCAAGCTAAATTCACGAGTGCAATAAGCAATGATAACAAAAAAAACAAAGCGTTTCTTTACTATTAATTTTTCACGATGGAATGTTGCCTAACACAACAATGAAGCAATCAATTAATGGACAAAGTGGTGTAATTAGTTATCCCTTTTTTTTTAAATATAGCGATTTATTTTTACGGGTTGAAAATTTTTCAGGGGCGTACATAGTATTTGTCAAATGTATAATGGAGATTGCTTTCATCATGAGATGAGGATAATTTGCTACCTAAACAAAATTAAATGTTATATTTATAATTTGGTAACTATGTGAAGTTAATTTAGAATTGAACATTGTATATATGGTATTTGTCATTGTTTTACTTTGATGTGACATTAGGTGAATAAATTGGTAAGAAAGTGGTGACAACGGGGAAAAAAATTAAAGAAATTGCAACAAAACAGAACAAAGAGTAAAGAATAATGGTGCTTGATGGAGTAGGAAAGCTTTGATAAATGTATGAAAACAATAATTATAATAAAATATACCAAAAGTAGCTGACAGCGTAGAGATTGAAGCGAAAAAAAGGGAAAACAATAATATAAAGCTAAATCAACAGACTTTGGTGGAAAATTAGAGATAACTAAAGCAATGTTAAAGGGATTAACAATTGAATAGTAAATTAACTGGCTATTGAAAAAAAAAATTGGAAAGGGGGCTATAAAAATGAAATGAAAAAAAAGGCAAAAAATATTTATAATAATCATATCAGAATTTCTATTTAATCCATGGAAAAAAGCTATAAAATAAGCAACTAAAATCAATATTTGTAGAGGAATTTCAAAAGCATAAACAACAAAATGATGATGAAATTATTAATTGAAAAAAGATTTGAAACCACCAATAGAAAACATAATCAACAATTATGTGGAAGAAATTGAAATAGTGAAAACAAAATTGGTCCTTAGGTTATTGAAGCGAGGGCATGAAATTAGCAATACATATAAAAATTTATGGGGACGAACAATACATTTGAATCATAAAATGAATAGAATCGGAAGGAAATTGTTGTTAAATTTAACAAAATAAATATCAGATGAAAAATTGAAAGGAAAAAGTAAAAAAAAAGAAAGATAAAAAACAATATGAGGATATCTTGTAAGAATAAATTTCGAGTGAATTAAAACAATGCTAAGCATTGTGACAACATAATAATAAGTGAATTCATAAGCTGAAACTAAGAGTTGTAAACAATTTTATTAAACTAAAACAATAATTCTAGGTGGGAAAATTTCAAAACACATAAAAAAACAATTGATCTTGAATTCAACAAATCAACTATGGAATAAATATTGCAATTAGAAATTCAAAACAAAGGTGGAAAATATTAGCAGTGAAAAGAACAATGGGCCCTGATAATTGGAGGGAGAAAAGCGAGAAAATGAAGAGCGATAGCAGACCAAAACTAGCAGTTGATGTAAAAAGCAAGCTGAATAGAATTAAAAGCAACGTTAAAAGCATTAACCATAGAACACTAATGTAATTGGCAGTTTAAGAAAAAAAAATAAACAACAATATGAAGCTAAATTAATAAAGGCGGCAAAAAAATATTTATAATAATTGTTTTGAATTTGTAATCAAAGTCATTGAAAAAATCTATTAAATAAATAGCTTGAATTCAGAATTTGAAAAGGAATTTCAGAGGCATAAACAACAAAATGATAATAGAATTATTAATTGAATAAACACATGTAAACAGTTATCGAAAAAGAAATGAGCAATTATATGAAAAAAATTTAAATAGCCAGATCAAAATTAGACCTTTAGTCAATGAAGCAGCCATGAAATTAACAATAGAAATAAAAATTTATGGAGATCAATAATATATTTGGATGAGAAAATCAAGAGAATTGAAAGAAAATTGATGTTAAATTTAACAAAATAAATATTAAACCAAAAAAGAAAGCGAGCGGTGAAAAGCAGGGAAGATAAAAAACAATATGAGCATATACTGCAAGAATAAATTTATCTAAATTAAAACAATGCTAAACGCACCAATATCAACATAATAATAATCAAATTGATAACAGAAATTAAGAATCACAAACAATATGACAAAAATAAAATAATAATCATTGGGAAGACATTTCAAAACAGTGAAACAAAAATTGTTCTTCAATTGAACAAAAGCAGTTATCAAACAAAACTCGCAATTAAAAATTGAATATAAATCTTGGAAGTATTAATAGTGAAAGAACAATTAAAGTAATAGTTGTTAAAAAAAAAAACCAAATATGAGAACAGCAACACTAAAAATTTTTGCTATTTGCTTTAGAAAGAAATCAAACACAATTAAAGCAATGTGAAAAGCATTAACAAAAGAATATTAATATAATTGACAATCAGAAAAGAAAAACGAGTAATGAAATTGGCAAGAAATATTTATAATAGTCGACTTGAAACTACAATTCATCCCATTGAAAAAGCTAGTAAATAGGCAACTAAAATCAATAATTGGAAAGGAATGTGAAAGGCATAAACAACAAAATGATAATTAAATTATCCACTGAATAAACAAATGAAACCAACAATAGAAAAGGAAATCAGTAATTATGTGAAGAAATTAAAATAGCCATATGAAAAGTGGTCTTTCAGCCAACGAACCAGGCATAAAATCAGTAATAGAAATAAAAATTCATGGGCACCAACAATGTATTTGGTTAAAAAAACTACAACAGCCAAAACGTAATTGTTGTTCAATGTAACAAAATCAATATCACATAAAAAATGGAAGGCAAAAAGCATTCAAAGAAATGAGCATATCTTTGGAAGAAACAATTTAAGCTGAATTAAAACAACACTAAAGCATGCTTGATAACAACATAATAATAATCATATTCTTAATTGAAATTACAAATTGCAAACAATATTGTCAAACGGAAACAATAATCATTGGAAAGAAATTTTAAAGCAGTTAAACGAAGAATGATCTTCAATTCGATAAACTAACTATCAAATAAAACATAATAATTACAAAATCACAAAAAATTGAAAAGCATTAATAGCGAAACACCAATGAAACTAATAATTGAAATAAAAGAAGCAAAAAATGACAACAGCATCATGAACGAAAATCAACACCTGTTGTATAAAGTAGTTAAAGACAATTAAAGCGACATTAGAAGCATTGATGAGAGGATATTAATATAATCAAAAGTCATTAATAACAGGATATTAATATAATCGAGAGTTTAAAAAACAAAAATGAAACAGCAATATAAAACTGAATTCAAAAAAACGGCAAGAAATATTTACAATAAACACTGCTTGAAATTGCAATTGAGCAGATTGAAGAGGCTATTAAATAAACAAAGCTGAAATCGGCAATTCAAAAAAGAATTTCTGAGTATGAAGAACAAAATAATAATGAAATTATTAATTGAGCAAATAAAATAAAGCGATAATAGAAAATCAAATAACCATTCATGTGAAGAAATAAAAAAAAAGCTGAATCTGAGCTGATTGTGCATCCAACAAAGTAGTTATGAAAACAATAATACAAATGAAAATCGGGAGAACACCAAGTGACAACCCGAATGAGCAATGTTTTTTTGATTGGGAGAATAAAGAGGATGAAATTAATTGTAAGGCATTAGGAGAAAGTTTGGAAATTGTAAAGTAGAGGAATAAATTAGTTGTCAAGCTGTTAGCGAGGCATAAAGAAAGCAGAAATATTTGTACACATGGCAAAAAACAATATTAATTTCAATGGTAGCATGGCGAGCGATAAAGAAGACGACAAACAACAATTTGAAGCATGCCAACATGCAACAAATTGTATTCAAAATGCAGCCATAAAGCAATTTATGAATTGTAATACATAGGAAAAAATACTAACCAATTGCAGTAGCAGCGACAAATCAGCAATGGATGGAAGCATCAAACCGAATACAGATCACCTTTCAAACTGTGCAAAGAAAAATGGAGAATGGAGAAAACAAATGCTAAAGAAATTATTGTCAAGTCCATTGAGCCATCCAAGCTAAGATAACTATTTAAGTGGAGTATGTGAGAGAGCCGAAGCAAAAAATTACCGTAGAAGAAGGGATTGATGGCTGATAGCTGGTGATAAAATAAGTTGCAGACAGACGAAGCAACAAACTGCAAAATAAAATGGACAGACAGTGTAAAAAAAAAGAAGAGCACAAATATAAGAAAGGAGAAATAAAATGAAAAAAGCCGTTGCATAGATTGCATGTGTAAATGAAAAATGCAAAATAAACAAAACAACTGTGGAAAAAAGGACTGTCGACTGTATTAAGACACCGAAGGCAAGGAAATTATTAAACATGAAGATATGATGGATAGGAAAGAAAATACACTTACCGCAGAAGGAGCAATTGAAGGCTGAAAGGCGTTGAAGGAAGAAGTTGGAGGCAGAGCGAGGCAAAGAAATTGGAGAGCGAGCAAGTGAGAAAGTGGAGAAAACAACGGATAGAGAAACCACGAGAGCGAAAAACCGGATATGTGAGAAAGGAGAAGTGACATGAAAAAAAAACAATGCGTGAATAGATTGCATATGGAAAAGGCAAAATGAAAGCGCAAGTGGTGATCTACAATGCCGGTGGCAGCGAATTTCCACGCCGTCGAGCGCACTTATTGTCAAAAGCAAATTAATGAATGTGCGAGGTTGATTTCTTCTTTTGATCAGCTGATCATAATTAATGATGGCATGCATTAAATAGGCATGTCACGGAGCGAACTGTTGTTTTAGATTTGCAAGCAGCCGAAACTTTTGAAGCATGAGATATTAATTGTTTAATGAACAACGGAATTGATAATGAGAAGCATTAAAAACCATCTGGCGCAGTGTAAGTTTTAGTTGAATTTTTAGTCTTTGCAAATTTGGAATTTGTAGAAGCGGCGGCTTGATGCAGCGTGTGTGCAATCTTGAAAAAGAAGGCATCTCTCATTGAATGAGCGGAGCGCTGTGTTAGCTTGTTGAAACAACGGCATGTATTGTCGGCGTGTAGTTCGCGAGGCTGCAAAAGCATTTGTATGAAATGAGATTTTTATTGGCGTTGTATCCTAAATTGCTTAGCACCTTGAGAAGGCAGTGACTGCGATGAAGTGGAGAACTCTGCTGCAATCTTTGATTTCAACTCCAACCGACTTAAGCGTGAGTCTACGTGTTTTCGCGGTTTTAATTTGCAAAAAATGGAATGCATGGCAGCGTGGAATGAGTTTTTAAAATTGCGTGAATTTGGAAACTCATGAGGTTGATTTTCTTGGCGTCTGTTGCAATTTTATTTTTGATTCGAGAGACCGAAATATCAATTGTGTGGATTGATCGCGAATGGGAAGTGTATTTTTTAAGTGAAAGCGTTTGTATGTCAAGATTTGAGGATTATTTCAAAGGCTGTTCAAATTGAATAATTCCAATCGTATTATTGAAATCAAATGAATATTAATGGGAAATGAATTAAAGCGAAATCTGAGAGAAATATCATGAAAAAATAACGGCCCGTCGTGACCTGCGTGGAAAAAAAAAGAAGAGAAGGGTGCATTAAAAGCGGCGGCGTCGGTTTGCTTTTGAGCCTTCGAATATGTAGCAACAGCAGTGTATGCACCATGCATCACATGCTGTGTTCTTGAAATGACAACGTACTGAATTACATTCAAAATGACGCATAAATTTTTTTTTTTTCTCAGTGTTAAAATTGTTTAAAATAGTAGTCTATCCAGCATTAAAGTCGTTTAACCAAATAACATATTAAGCAATTTATAGCGGATTCGAATATGCGGCAATAGTTATAAATTAGGCTGTTTTTGCTCTTTCACCATTAACACTAATAAAATATTAAAAGTGCCAGTGTGTGTAAATTGGGTTTGATATTTTAATAAATCACAAAGAATTATATAGGGGGTGAAAAGAGCATGAAAATTGGTGAAACAATGAGTTAAAAGATTAAAAGTGTTGGAAGAATGACTTAAAGGATTATATCCAGCGTGGTAGACTGGGCAAAAAAAAAAAAAAATTCTTGCAAAGCAAAAAATGCATCATGGCTCAGCTTATTTGCATACCTTAGTTATAAAAAGGGGGAAAAAAAAATTTTGAATGGAAAAAGAAAATAGGGAAAAACTATAATTGAAGAGAAAAATTTCTCCAAAAAGTAGTCGTAGTGTGCATAAGGTGGTAAAGACATGCGTATGAATAAATGAGAGAAACTGTAAATCTACAGCGATAATAACTCTTGGGAAATAGATGGGAGGTAAGATCTTTTGAAAATAATTCTATAAGTCAAATATTGGGAAATTGTTTTTTTGAAAGAAATAAACATTAATAAAAAAACTATTGAAAAATAATGCAAAACCACAATATGCAAAATAGCTGTATTGCGTGTAAGGTCGTTTGGATGCATTAATTATTTTAGTAAAACATTCTTTGTCAAAGAAAATGTAATTCTTAAAACGAAATTAAGGTGGGAAAACAAATATCTAGTCTAAAAAAAAAAGGAGAGACAAAATTTGTTTTTTTATTTTAAAAACGATATGAGAGAAGGAAAACAAAAAAAAAAAGCCTGAACATGCTGCACCCGCGTGGCCCTAATATGGGAACACAAAAAACACCATTCGGGAAAAAATAAATTTTTGACATCTTGGGGAAAAAAATTAGAGAATAAAACCATTTTTTGTTTTTGATAAAAATGCATATACGCATGTAAAACATTGGTAGAAATTGTATGTCAATAACGATAATGAGTCCTAGTTAAAAGCTAGTGGCCAAACTCTTTAAAAATTAATCTTAAATCCGAAAAACAACGAAAAAAAAAATTGAAAAAAAAAAAATAACAAAAAACTAAATTCACGCCAAAATATATGTCATATTTGAGAAAGGAGAAGTGACATGAAAAAAAAGGGTGAATAGATTGTATGTGCAAAAGATAAAATGAAATTGTAAGTGATGATTTACAATCCTAGGTAGCAAGGAATTTTCATGTCGTTGAATGCACTTATTGTCAAAGGAAATTAATGAATGTGTAGGTTGATTCTTACTTTTGATCGCGAAGTCATAATTAATGATGGCATGCATTAAATAGGTCTGTAACAGAGTGAAATCTTGTTTTAAATTTGTAAAGCAGTAGAAACTTTTTGAAGCATGAGATATTAATTGTTCAATGAACAACGGAATTGATAATGAGAAGCATTAAAAACCATTTAGTAGTGATGTAAGTTTTAGTTGAATTTTGACCTTGTTTAAATTTTATCGAATTCATTTATTATTATTTCTTATATGATTTCATCGAATTTATTCACCACACTATTATATGAAATGTATTTGTGAATGTTGATAGCAATTATTTGTTTAAAAAACGCACCTACGTCATTTGTTATTTTATTCTTATGATTAGCATTATTATAAGTAGTATGATTAAATGTATTTGAAAATGTTGATAGCAATTATTATTATGATTATCATTAGTATTATTATTATTATTATTATTATTATTATTATTCGAACGACTGTTCCCGGGAGAAATAAATGAAAGAGCAAGAAAAATGTGGCCGAAATCTAACACCAGTAATAGGAAAAACAAATTCGAAATAGTTGATAGCAATTACTATTATTATTATTATTATTATTATTATTATTATTATTATCATTGAAACGAATGTAAGCGGCAGAAATAAATGAAACAGTGAAAAAATTGTGGCCGAAATGAAACACCAGTCGAAGGGAAAAC
The DNA here is from genome assembly GCA_029228465.1 of Salix viminalis. Lineage (NCBI taxonomy): Eukaryota > Viridiplantae > Streptophyta > Magnoliopsida > Malpighiales > Salicaceae > Salix > Salix viminalis. The sequence goes on from CM055438.1 coordinate 1,835,553, forward strand.
AATTTCGAAATAAAAATTATAAGGAAAATGTAGAAATTATTTGATAAGTAAGAAGAAATCCAAAATTGAAGGGCTAAACTAAAAATGAGCTATACAGGGATTGAAACCATAAATGAAAAGTTTAAAGGCTCAAATAACAGTATATTTTTTTCCAATTTCCATGCGAGGACAAAATCGAAGAAACTGAAACATGTGGACCGAATTTAGTAACATCTTTGGACCGAAGCCAGAAATAAAAAGTAACAGGACCAAAATGAAAGGTGAGTACCTAATTCATTCGAAAGCTGAAGGGACGAAATCGAACCAAAGTAAGACCCAATGCAACGGATATAAGGACTAAAACAAAAATTGCAAGTTCAGGGGATCGAAGTGCAAAAGGGCAAAAAAAAAGCGAGCGTCCCCTCCACTGCAGCGCGAGAGGGAGAGAAACGCTCAGTGACCTTAAACCGGCCGACGGGCCGTCCACACATCATGTATGTTGAAACGCAGCCGACGCGGGAGGAAGAGGACTCCGAGGCGCACCTATTACGACGGCGTGTGACCGTGTCCGACCAGCGTATGACAACAGACGCCAGGATGAGCAGAGCGTGCGACCACAAACCTTATGGCGCGTGCAGCGTGACGGCTGGCAGACACAGAGCAAAATAAATTAAAAATAGGGTCAATTACTTACGCCCCTATACCCTCAACACCCTTTTTGTCCTATTGAGGGGACGAGAACAGTATATAGCCATTTTAAAAAAAGTAATATAATAAGTGTAGAACCGTCAAGCTGACGGGGCCGGACGGTCGGTTCAACTCGTTCAATTACGACGCAGCCCCCGGTGGCTTTTTATCGCTTTTTGAGTGTTTTGCGAATACACTCGTTCCCGGAGAAAAAGGGGTGGACATGCTGCTGCGACATACGAACGCCAAATGTCGATCCACGGTCGACTGAGTCATGCGCTCGATGGCGGAGCACGACCTCTTTAGCTTACTTGTTAATTATTATTTCTGTCAAGATAATTACCATTATTAAATTTTCCTTACTTATGCTTTCTAAGTTAGAATTTAGCGTTTTCGATTGAGGCGAGGACGCCTTAGTATTTATAGGGCCTTTTTGAAAGGAGAATGTACTTTGGAACCAATTTTGATTCTATAATTGAATTATTCCTTGGAGCTGATTCCAACACATGAGAGATTACGTGTATTGTCTCGTTTTAGCGATTAAGTGTGAGGCTTCCTAAGGCGATGGACACCAATTTGGTATCGAGCCCGTCGTATATATGCATGTACTCGCAGCGGCAACTCATACGCTATGGCTTCCACCCACAACCGAAACAATCCCATACCCACCAACCAAAACATAACCCACCCTAGCCCCACCAACCAAGCACCCATCAACCCCATCAACCCGATCAACCCAACCCTCCAAGACAGCTCCACCTCGAGCCACCAAAATCCAAACACCGAACACCCAAACACCCGAAACTCTGACCAACCACAATTGCACTATCAACTTGACCAACTTGCTACAGTTATGGCACAAGTAATGCGACGCCTGGATGTGATGGAGGAACGCTATGCTCGAGAGGAGTATGGCCTCCCAAATCAACAAGGCCGAAGGGTAGAACACAGGGGAAGGTTGAACCATGTTGAGGAAGAAGATGTTCACGGTGCAGAAGAGGAATTTCACGAATTCGATGAACATGATCATCAAGTTCGCCGTCCAAGACAAGCTATGCACAGAGGACATGTTGCTTATCAACCACCACTTGATGAACTAACCAAACGAATGAAGGTAGATGTGCCAGATTTCCTTGGCAAACTGGAGCCAAACGCATTTGAAGACTGGCTGAGCCATTGAAGACTACTTCGACTGGTTTGCTGTTTCTGAGGATCGAAAGGTGCGTTATGTTCGAATGAAATTAAAGGGACATGCAAGAGCATGGTGGGGAAGTGTGGAGGAACAATTGTGCAGAACGCATAGACCCCCAATCTTAAACTGGGAAGAGATGAAGGAACGGTTAAAAGAGAAATATCTGCCCATTGACTATGAGCAGATGATGTTCGAAGAGATGTTGCAACTTCGCCAAGGAACCTTGAGTGTAGAGCAATTTACAGACCGCTTCCATGAACTATCAGTGCGTAGTAGAGTGGTGGAAACGGAACAACAAACATTGGCCCGATATCGGACGGGATTACGCAGCGACCTGCGCAAAGAGATGTGGACTGCACGCCTAATCAATGTAGACGAGGCTTATCAGTTGGCACTTCATCTTGAGAAACAATCAGGGTCTGTCACTGGGAGAAGAGTGTCATCGTGGGATGCAAAGCATGAATTTTCCCCAGCCTCTGCAGCCCACAAAACCCCTACGTTGAGGGATCAACCACGGGCAGGAATTAATGGGGATTTTAAGGGAAAAGCCAAATTCTCTAACGATGGACCCCAATGCTACAAATGCAAAGGTTTCGGCCACTTTGCTGTGGTATGTCCTACCCGAGACAAAAGGATAGCATTCATCTGTGAAAAAGAACTACTAACAGGAGATATGGCTGAGCACGAAGAAGAGGAGGAGTGTGATGGGAACAGCCTTAGTGAAGAAGAGCACTTGAGTGCGTCGGAATTACCAAGCTGTGTTATTCATCGAATACTGACAGGAACTAAGAAGGAGCTTCAAACTAATCCGGAGTGGCTGCGCACCAATATTTTTCATACTCGCATGGAGCATAACGGCATGGCGCTGAATGTCATTATTGACAATGGCAGCGGTATGAATGTGATATCCGAAGCCGCCATCGAACGCTTGGGGCTGAAAACAGAAAAACACCCCATTCCCTACCGAATCAGCTGGGTTAATGAGACCAATTCGGTCCTGGTAAAACAGCGTTGCTTGGTTAAGTTTTCATTGGGGAGATACACGGATGAAGCATGGTGTGACGTGATCCCTATGACCGTGTGTCATTTACTGCTGGGGCGTCCTTGGCTCTATGACAGGAGGGTTTGTTACGATGGGTATGCTAATACCTACTCATTTAACTTCCAAGGTAGGAGGTTTGTGCTAGACCCCCTCCAAATTTCAGAATTTGACACTAGGAAGGATGTTGTTCCTGTCCTGACAATGAAGCAGTTTTCCCGAGTCATGCAAACGGAAGACATGGTGCTATTGGTTGTGAACCGTGAGAGGAAGCAAGATGATGGTGTCATTCCTGCAGAGTTATCTGTGCTATTGAAACAATACAGCCATATCATGCCGGAAGAAGTACCCAACCAACTCCCCCCATTAAGGGAGGTGCAGCACACAATTGATTTAATACCGGGGTCTACTTTGCCTAACTTACCCCACTACCGTATGAGTCCAAGGGAAAATGAAGAGCTCAGCCGGCAGATACAACAACTGTTGGACAAGGGATTCATCCGTGAGAGCCTTAGTCCCTTGCATCTTGTCCGGTTTTACTTACACCAAAGAAGGACGGTAGTTGGCGGATGTGCGTCGATAGTCGAGCAATTAACAAAATTACGGTGAAATATCGGTTTCCCAATCCTCGTCTTGATGATATGCTGGACTTACTTAGTGGTTCCTCTATTTTCACCAAAATCGACCTCCGTAGTGGATATCATCAAATCCGTATCAAGGAGGGAGACGAGTGGAAAACAGCATTCAAAACTAAAGATGGCCTCTTTGAGTGGCTAGTCATGCCGTTCGGATTAACCAACGCGCCAAGCACCTTCATGCGCGTAATGACGCAGACACTCAAACCATTCCTGGGGAGATTTGTGGTCGTCTACTTCGACGACATTCTAATTTTCAGCAAGGATGCGCAAGAACATGTGAGCCATGTTGAACAAGTCCTACAGGTTTTGAAAACTGAGCAGCTCTATATTAACAAGGACAAGTGTTCATTCATGCGCACGAGTGCCAAATTTCTAGGATTCATCATCTCCTGCAAAGGAGTTGAAGCCGACCCAGCCAAGGTACAAGCTGTCCAACAATGGCCAACACCACAGAATCTGTCCGAGATCAGAAGCTTTCACGGCTTGGCCACCTTTTATCGACGATTCATACGCAACTTTAGCTCAATCATGGCCCCAATCACGGAATGTCTAAAGAGTAAGCAATTTGCGTGGGGAACAACAGCTGTCAAGGCATTCGCAGAAATCAAAGAGCAAAATGGGGCAAAGCACCCGGTACTCAAGCTTCACGATTTTTTCTAAAATTTTTGAAGTGGCCTGCGATGCATCCCACGTAGGGATTGGAGGTGTACTAAGTCAAGAGGGTCATCCCATCGCCTTTTATAGCGAAAAACTGAATGAAACGCGACGGCGATACTCGGCCTACGACATGGAATTCTACGCCTTAATTCAAACTCTCAAGCATTGGCGTCCCTACTTGATCCATAGAGAGTTCGTCCTCTTCACAGACCATGACTCGCTGAAGCATCTAAACTCTCAAACTAAGATGAATGCAAGGCATGCTCGATGGGTTGATTACTTGCAGCAGTTTGATTTTGTTATCAGACACAAGTCAGGAACTAAAAATAAAGTGGCTGATGCTCTTAGTAGAAGGCCACATTTGTTGCACATATCTTCAGCCAATGTGGTAGGCTTGGACAATGTGAAGACAGAGTATAGCAACGACCCAGATTTTGGCAGTATCTACAATGAATTGTCTACTCAGGGACACGTATCAGGGAAGGAGTATTTGATGCGAGAGGGATTTTTATTTTACAAATCACAACTGTGCATCCCACGTGGCTCCCTTAGGGAATTTCTCATCACCGAGCTTCATGGAGGAGGGTTAGCTGGCCACTTTGGGCAGGATAAAACTTTCGCTCTAGTTGTTGATCGGTTTTATTGGCCTCGAATGCGTAAGGATGTTCACACTGTGGTGGACAGATGCTGAATTTGCCAATTGAATAAAGGAACAAAACAACCCGCGGGGCTGTACACCCCACTGCCAATTCCAGACAGACCATGGCAGCACCTAAGCATGGACTTTGTTCTTGGGTTACCAAGAACCTTGAGACGTCACGACTCAATAATGGTTGTGGTTGACCTTTTTCTAAAATGGCTCACTTCTTACCCTGCCAAAAGACGTTTGATGCTTCTAAAGTTGCAGCATTGTTTCTACAAGAAATCGTTCGACTGCATGGTATTCCTATGTCAATTGTGTCTGACAGGGATGTGAAATTTGTGAGCTACTTCTGGAAAACATTGTGGGCAAAAATGGGCACGAAGCTGATGTTTTCAAGCACATTCCATCCCCAAACGGACGGCCAGACGGAAGTCACAAACAGAAGCTTAGGAAATCTATTACGTTGTTTGATTACTGATCATGTGACCAGTTGGGACCTAGTACTCCCTCACGCTGAATTTGCTTTCAACAACTCAGTTAATCGGTCAACAGGTTGCACCCCTTTTGAAGTGGTTTACGGGTTTCGCCCCAACGCCCCGCTTGATGTAAGTCCACTACCTGCACCCCCTAGAGCAAGCGAGGCAGCCATGGATTTTACAAACTATATGCAAGATGTACACGATGAATGCAAAAGACGCCTGACTATGCAAACAACCTCATATGCAGATGCAGCAAACTCCACACGCAGAAATCGACAATTCAATACAGGTGACATGGTGTTGGTGCGCCTACATCCTGAACGTTTTCCTCAAGGAAGTTTTACTAAACTTCATGCGCGAAGAGCAGGACCCTTCAAGATCACAAAGAAATTGGGTGTTAATGCTTACGTTATTGATTTGCCCCCAGATTTTGCTATTAGCCCAATTTTCAACATTGAAGATCTTACAGAGTTCAAGGGTACTGAAAACAACATTTCTACACAGCCAATTCCAGCTGATACACCAGAACCACGAATCCCAGCAACTACAGCACCAAGAGATGAAATTGCGTCAATCCTGGACCACCAATTTGTATCCACTCGCCGCGGGGGTTATTATAAATTCCTGGTGCAATGGAAAAATCGACCACCTTCTGATTCAGTCTGGTTACAAGCTTCAGAGATCACACGCTTGCATCCACAACTCCTTACTGAATACTCCAATCGGTACTTGCCGGAGTCAAGTTCTTCAGGAGAGCCGACAATTGATGCAAATCAGGAAATTGAGGCAGAACAGGAAATCAATGCAAATCAGGAAATTCCCACAGTGGCGTGATCAAACTACAATTGCGGCACAATTGGCTTCTTTCTTTTATTATTATTATTATTATTATTATTTCCTGTCAAGATAATTACCATTATTAAATTTTCCTTACTTATGCTTTCTAAGTTAGAATTTGCGTTTCAGTTGAAGCAGGAGACTGCCTTAGTATTTATAGGGCCTTTTTGAAAGGAGAATGTACTTTGGAACCAATTTTGATTCTATAATTGAATTATTCCTTGGAGCGATTCCAACACATAGAGAGATTATGTGTATTGTCTCTGTTTTAGCGATTAAGTGTGAGGCTTCCTAAGACAGTGGACACCAAGGAGGATGGGAGTGCTCCTTTGTAAACACTCAAACAACAAATATAAGGAGTGTTATGATGATTTCTTAATGAATACCATGAAGGATTCAGGAATTTTGTATTTTCCTGTAAAGTTTTCAGGATTGTGCAATTTGTTAAACACTCAAATTAATCAGAAGACAGTTAAATATGGTTACCTCAATAACAATCCCCTGGTATTTCTATTGGCCCCACTTGGCAGAAGTCTGGTGCGTGCAGTAAACTTCACTTGACTGTTTTAGAAGGCCTATAACAGCAAAATGAAGGTTTGAATTCTGCTATCTGCCTCCTTCAGGGTGCAGTTTGAAGATAAGCTTGGACAGCTTGCAATTGGCAAGAGGTTCAATTTAAAGTCTGCACTCGCCAAAGCATTCAGTGATGCAGAAACCTGATACGCATCATATGTCCAATTTGCCACATTTTTTAACTAGTTGAATTCTTTCCAGGCAGGGTTTTGAAATGAGGTTCCCGTGATCCGGTGTTGATTGCCAGACCTGCAAAAAAACAAGCAGATGAATAAACATTGTTTTTTTTTGTTTCCAATACGATTTTATAGTAGCAGAAAAAAACTACTGCGTTCACTTCGGTAAGAAGACAAGAAAGTCAGCAAGAAGAAAGGAAGAAATTATATATATATATTTATGGCTGGGAAAAGCTTCTACAGTGCAAAAGATGTATGCATGAGAATTTTTTCTGTTTCGTTGATGTGAAAAAGACCATTTCAATTCAATAACTCATGCTATTAGTTAAGGTTCATTTAAAATTGTAATTATTTGATCAATAAGCTTTAAAACCATATCAAATAAACATATCACCAAAAAAATTTAAGTTATTTGATAAAGTCATAAGATATGTTTTATATAGTTCTTTAATAAACCTCATCGAAAGTCTTTTGAGTTTGAGACTTGTATAATCTCACACTATTTTATATTTAATTTTTAACAAATAAAATGAAAAATAGTAAGATTCAAACTCGTGACTGTTTGATTAATAAAATTTCAGATATCATGTTAAGAAAATATATCTCAATCCAATAACTTATAAAATATCAAAATATAATTTATATAATTCTTTTATTTTTGTAAAGATTGTGTGTGATTTTTTAGGTACAACAAGGGAGTTTGGTGTTACTTCAAGCTATTGAAGTACTCCACGCGTTCACCTATGAAAATTACAAAGCAGTTTAACAGGAGATTTAGATCAGGTCATCAATAATCATTAATTATTATCATAATTTTATTATTTTTGATAATAAAAAATTAAAATAATCTTATTTATACAAAAAAAAACAGGGTTTTGACTTGCGTTTTATCTTGGATAAAACTAGGCCAATCATTTCTCTACTTTTATTAAATATAGACTAGTTTAGGTCTCATATCAATTGGTGCCAGATCAACCTCACAAATTTAGTTATATAACTTTTATTATAATATTAATAATTTCAACACTCAATATAAACTTACATAAAAAATTTCTAATTAAATTTGTAAATATACGAGTTTAACAATAATATATATATTAGTCAAATAGAATAGAAAAACAATCACTCTATCTTATACACTACGACCAAGCACAATTACATCTCAAGCTTCTTTTCTATATCTCTGTGTTGTCTCCTGCATCCTCATTATTTTTATCTTTTCAATTCAATACAGTAAGCAAATGCTAACTAAAAACTACTGTTCTCATTAGTATCATTAGTATTTGACATCTGAGTGATTATCAAAACCCCTGCGGAAAAGAGGACTGCACTTTGGGTCATGTTATCATTAGTATTTGGAATCTCATCCATGGCTTCATCAAACTATGATTGAGCTCTGTCTCTACTGTCAGTAAAATCTGGAAATGGACCACCAGTCTGCAAGAACAAACACCATAAGCATACTCAATGATAAAGATTTATGAATGGTCCTTAGATAGAGAAGAATCACATGGCTGAGACTAGGAATGATTCATTTCTTATTTCAGAAAGTTCAGTGACTAAACAGAAAGAAAGCTGGTGAAATTTGTTTCGCAATGATAAGGTCCTAGTATCTTTACATTGCTATCAAACATTTTCACATCACACAGACTGCAAATCTTGTAATCTAGCTAGCCAAGACTTCACTTGAATGAGTCTAATGCAGATAGTTGTGTCATTAAGAATGGCTCGTGTTTTTTCTACACGGTAAAAAAAAAAAAAAAAAAACTAAGGCCTGAGGAACCAGCTTTGATCAGTCCAGCGCTAAATAACTAAAAGATCAACTGTTAAGTGCTTGATCATGCAAAGAAACAAAAGCAAATATACAGCCTAGTAACGTAATACAATGAGTTTTAAATGAGATGTAGTGAGGCTTTAATTACAGAATTAATTCTAATGAAACGGAAGAGGAAAGGCAGCTGAAGGAGTGGCCTCTGCAGATTGTGTTTAATTGTGGCAGATCACGGGTTGATTTCCGTTTGTATTTGGAGTTTCCTTAACACTCGTCAGCCCTGCAAAAAATAAGGAAATGTAAACATATTGATTTTCCTGTTTCAGATTCGGTTTGACAGTGGAAGAAAAAACTAACGCGGTCACTTCTGTAGAAGACAAGAAAGTCTGCAAGAAAAAAGAAAAAAGAAAACTCTATCTCTGTATGGTTTTCTGGATACAGCAAGTGCGTTTGGTGCAACATCAAGCTTGTGAAGAACCACACACACTCAACTGTGAAAATAACGAGGCATTTTTAGAGGAGCTTTGCTCAAGCCATCAAAAGTTTACACTATAAAATGAGATTTTTAAAACAATTCTATATATTTTAGAATCAATTTTATTACATAAAATGTGGGTGATGCAATTCAAACTCTTTTACGGTATTCCCTATTTATCTTCAAGTGGGCATGCATATTGTTAAATCCTTGCTTGTTTCCTCCTCTGATTTGTTTGTTTTCGGACAAACAAAATGCGCAAATCAAATGGGATTTCCTTGTTGTTGTTTTTTTTCAGAATCTTACATTATTTTATAAGCAAAAATGTCCTTCCCCGTTGACCTGCTCTATGAATACAGATACATTCATTTGAAACCTCTATATGATTCTCTAATGGGCCATTTGCTAATATTTTACTCCTCCTGTGACCATACTAATCCCACCATTAAGAATGACATCAGATTAAGAAGAAAGGGAAAAAAAAACTCTATTTCACAAAAGTCAGACTTGCTTGGCTTGGGGAGCAAGCACTGAATTGGTGACGGACAGGTAAGCAATTGTCCGAGATGCTGGTTTGGATCAACTCTTTGTATCTTATATTTAAGGTTATAAATCAGGGCTGCAGCCATATTTTTGAGTTCATTGGAACTGTTTGGTTATCCGGTGGCTTGAGGTAAGAATCCTGAAACCTATTTTGCTGTCAGATATTTGAAGTCACAAGTTATACTGCTAAGAATTTCTTTGATTGTGATAGCCAGCAGAAGTTGAAGCTATGGAAGTCTTGGGAGCGAGTTTTACGACAACTTCTCTGGCGACTGAAGGTGAATTAGCCGCGAATCCTATAAATAGCAGTGCAAATGACCAAACCTATTTTGTCAAGCCATATGAAGATCCAGATTCCAGATTCAGAATACAAGAGGCTAGGATCCTGATAAAGAGTATATATAGGAGAAGGCGTGACGTAGACAAAAAAATAGCCGAAAGAAGGGTATGTGGCATTACGATTTGAAATCATTACAGTGATAGGAAAAGCATAGTAGATTTAGTAACTAGAATGCTAACTATTTGAAATCAGTAATTTTACTTCCAATCACAGTCAGATCGAGAAGAGGTACTCTCAAGGTTGAAAATCCTACATCAAAGAGAAAATAATTTGAAATACTACATGGTTTTGAGGAAGAAACCGCAGGAACATTTGCAGCTAGCTCTATAAAGGATTTCAGAATTGACAGGGGATGAGAACTGAGAGGTATTGAATATTTTAGCAACTGTTTTCTTATTCTCTTCTTCTTTTGTCTGCTATAAATATTGGTACAAGTACAATGCTATTTACAGAAGGTATGAATCTAAGGTAATTACAATTAATTAGATTTGTTACAAAAGGAAAGTCAATGATCACTTTGATTGAGAATTATTGGGGGCTGATTATGTGGGATTGGGATCATCTTCTGTGATATCTTCTTTACCCCCCCTCAAGTGTAACGGAGCAACACGAAGATTAAGCTTGGACTTGAGGAGACAAAACCGATCACGACTCAGGCCCTTGGTGAAGATGTCGGCAAGCTGATGAGAAGAAGGAACATAGATGGTGTGGAGAGCTTTTTGAGCAACTAATTCGCGAACAAAGTGATAGTCAATCTCAATGTGGCGAGTGCGAGCATGGAAGATGGGATTAGCAGCCATGTGAATGGCAGAGAGATTATCAACATAAATGCAAGGGGCAATTTGGAGAGGAATACCAAGTTCTCAAAATAAGAATCCAAACCAGCGAATTTCAGCAGCCGTGTGGGCAAGAGCCCGATATTCAGCTTCCGTGTTGGAGCGAGAAACAGTAGACTATTTCTTGGTAGTCCAGGTGAGACGGTTGGGGCCGAAGAATATACATGCACCAGTAGTGAACCGACGGTCATCTACAGAACCAGCCCAATCAACATCTGAAAAGTTACGCAGACTGAAGTCATCAGATTGGTGGAAGATAAGGCCTTGATCAACGGTACCCTTAATGTATCGAAGAATACGCTTGACAGCCTGAAGATGGGAGGAACGGGGTTGTGCATAAACTGACACTTGATTGACGACAAATGAGATGTCAGGTCGTGAGAGGGTAAGTTATTGGAGGCCACCTACCATGCTTCGATAAAGAGAGGGATCAGATAAGGGATCCCCATCCAAACACGATAGGCGGGTATCAGAAGATAACGACGTAGGACACGGTTTACACTTAGCCATATTAAATTGTTTCAATAAGTCAACTGCATACCGAGTTTGAGAAAGAAAGAGATGGTCAACAAACTGTGTAATTTCCAGGACAAGGAAGAAATTGAGTTCACCTAGTCGGTGACTGTCAAATGTGGTGCAGAGTTGATCAAGAAAGTGATGGACACGTTGGAGGTCAGACCGAGTAACAATGATATCATCCATATAGACAAGCACATAGACGTTGCAGGAAGAGGAACGGTGAATGAACAAGGATGCATCGGATTGACTGTGAGAGAATCCCTGGGCAAGAGGAAAGGTACTGAGACGTTGGAACCAGGCTCGAGGGGCCTGTTTAAGACAATAAAGAGCCTTATGGAGCTGACAGACAGCCTGAGGGTGTGAGGAATCATGAAATCCAGGAGGTTGTTTCATGTAGACAGCTTCTTGTAAATTGCCATTTAGGAAAGCATTTTGAAAATCAATTTGTTGAAGGGACCAATTAGAGGACACGGCTAGAGAGAGGATAGTGTGAATGGTAGCCGGTTTCACTACCGGGCTGAAGGTTTCTTCATAATCAAATCCTTCCTGTTGATTGAAGCCTTTGGCTACAAGGCGGGCCTTGTAGCGGTCAATGGAGCCATCCGCTTTCCTTTTGACTTTGAATACCCATATGCAGCCAACAATGTTCATTTGCGAGGAGGCGGGAACAAGAGACCATGTTTGATTTTTCATGAGAGCATCATATTCATTCTGCATAGCAGCTTGCCAGTGACTGTATTTAGAAGCTTGAGTAAAGCTCGTTGGTTCAAGGGACATGGGATCAGAACAATCTGCACAGAGAGCATGAGGTAAGGGGTGGGGGTGGTGTGAGAGTAAAGCGATTGGGGTGCAGGACCAAAGGGGATGATGGTTTTAAGACTCCTGAATTTTTGGGGAGGATTGGGTGTATCTGGTGAGTTAGGAAGGAGGGATGGGTCAATAGGGAAAGAAAAGAGTGTTGGCATATGGGAGATTGGGAGGGTGTGGTGTTCAGTGGAAGGGGCCTCTACTATGGTTCTGGGGAGAGAGGTGGTATGCATGAAGGTTGTGTGGGGCAAGTGAAGGGGGCAGATTCTATGGATGGAGACTGGGGTGAGTGGGCAGGTGTATATTGGGTAGTGACTAAAGGGGAGTTAAGGGTAGTTAAGGGTAGTGAAGTTGATGTTAGGGTGCAGGTGAAGTGTCGTGGCCAACTCTTTGTATTTGAGACCCAATCCATCCAAAACGTAGCTGATAAATTTATCATCATCCATTGTAGCACCAGATTGTATGAGGGAATCAACAGGTGATTTGGCATAATTGAGGTAATCGGCCACTGTTGTGCTATTGTCTTTCTTGAGTGTGCGAATCTGGTCTCTAAGAATTCGTATATGGGTGCTGGCCAGTGGTGATAGACGCTTGGCCAACATAGTCCAAGCTTGAGTAGCAGTGGTGCATGGGATGAGGAGTGTCTTGTGGAGGATGAGGAAGTCGCTTTGATCCAACTCAGGACCAGTTTGTCTTTTGCAAATTCTGGGTGCATAAAACCATCTTCTTGCATTTTAGGTGGTTCTGTGTCGTTATTGATGACTGCTGTGAGGCCATGCATCTCCAGTATGTCCTCAAATTGAGATTTCCAACTTGCATAGTTAGTGCGGTCCATGAGTACCATGAATAGAGATGAGATGTTGAAGGAGTTGGGTAAGTGATAGGATGGGAATGAAGGTGAGGAAAGTTTTGACATTTCAGAAATTGATTTTGACATATCAATATTACTTGATTCTCCTGATTTGGGTGTTTCTGCCATTGCTTTGTCTAGGATCAAGGGTGAGGGTTAGCTCTCAAGAGAGCTCTAATACCATAAAGGATTTCAGAATTGACAGGGGATGAGAACTGAGAGGTATTGAATATTTTAGCAACTATTTTCTTATTCTCTTCTTCTATTGTCCGCTATAAATATTGGTACAAATACAATGCTATTTACAGAAGGTATGAATCTAAGATAATTACAATTAATATGATTTGTTACAAAAGGAAAGTCAATGGTCACTTTGATTGAGAATTATTGGGGGCAGATTCTGTGGGATTGGGATCATCTTCTGTGATATCTTCTTTACTCTAGACAAGCTGAGTTTCACAAACAGCGCGTACCAGGATCGAGAGATAAATTCATGCTTTGTTGCCGATGACATAAATTATCGTGTAAGAATGAATAACATGTTTAGTGTTCAATCGACCGAGCCATTTTGGCTTTGCAACATCTTAACTATAGTTCCTCTCCACTCACTCATGTTCCTTCTAACCGGCCTATGAAACCGAAGTTCGAACTTGAATTTCAAATTGCTACATGGGAGCAAGAATCTGGCTGCAGAGAAAAAAAATTCTGAGAGAGATCAAGGCAAGTGAGAAGGGGTAAGATTGTTAGTCCGTGGTCATCACCGAGCGAGATCGATAATTCTGTAAGTTTAAATACTGAACCTGTTTTCTTATTCTTTTAATATATTCACTGTTGTCTAGACCTGAATTTACTCATTGTTTTTGTTAGATTTATCCATTGCATTACACGCTATGCTATCCCTACCACGCCATCGCAGTTGGAGATAAGCGGATGTTGAAAAAGATGAAACAAATGGAAATTGCTAGGGAAAAAGCTTTTGCTAATGCTTCAGTGAAGGGAAAGATATGGAATTCATTGGGTACAAAGAAAGCCTTGCAAGAGGAAATCAAAGTAAGACTAAATAACTATATTCTCATCAACTTACATGTTTGTCGAAAAAATCAACTATATATTTCTCCATCTACCTTATCACTGACCATTGATACATTTTTCTTATTCTAGATTAACGATAAGGAATTGGAGGATATAAAGAAGGAACATTTGTTGCTGAAGCCTGACATTAAGATAGTTGAGAAAGAATTGCAAAAGGTAGAAAAAGATATCATCTCCTTGCTGCATCAATTGACACATCTACGTAGAAGAATGGAGGAAGATACCAATACAAGCTTACTTGCTTTGTCAGGCATACCAATACAAGCATACCAAAGTTTTTTTCAGTAGGCAAATATAAGGATGAAGTGTTATGTGATGTTGTTCCTATGCATGCTACTCATCTTTTACAAGGGAGGCCTTGGCAATTTGATAGAAAAGCCAAGCACAATAGGTTTAAGAACAAGTATTCATTAGAGAAGGATGAAATGATTTATACACTTGCTCCACTCTCACCAAAGCAAGTGTATGAAGATCAAATTCAATTGAAGAAGGGCTATGAGGAAGAGCAACATGTTTCGGCCAAAGTGGAGGAACAAAAAGATTTGGCCAAAATGGAAAAACAAGCTGAACAACATGGTGAGGATGTCAGGAAAAGAGAAAAGAAAGTGAGTCATGAGTTGAAAACAAAAGAGAACAAAGTTTCGACCCTTAGGACATTAGGGGAGGGTCATGGCCAAGAACAAAAAAATGAAAAGGCCGAGAGTGGAGAGAAAATGAGTGGAGAGAAGAAAGAAAGGGTGAGGAAAGAAGAGTGTGTAGAAAAAGTGGGGAAACACTTTATATTTTTTGCAAAATCTAATGATCTTAAACATGCCTATCTTTCTGACTTGCCTATGATTCTATTTATGTATAAGGAGACATTCTTTAACTCAGATGATTTAGATTCTTGTGTTCCTAGTGTTGTTAAGGTTCTTTTGCAGGAATTTGAGGATGTCTTTTCGGATGACATTCCTAGTGATTTGCCGCTAATTAAAGGTATTGAGCATCAAATTGCCTTTGTTCCGGGAGCATCTATACCAAATAGGCCGGATTATAGGAGCAATCTTGAAGAGACTAAGGAGCTTCAAAGGCAAGTGAGAGAGTTGATGTCGAAAGGATACATTCGAGAGAGCATGAGTCCTTGTGTAGTTCCCGTGCTTCTTGTTCCAAAAAAGGACAAAACTTGGCGAATGTGTGTAGATTGTCGAGTCATCAATAACATCATTGTAAAATATCGACATCCCATTCCTAGATTAGATGATATGTTGGATGAATTACATGGTTCTAAATTGTTTTCAAGAATTGATTTGAAAAGTGGTTATCATCAAATTAGGATGAAAGAAAGGGATGAATGGAAAACTGCTTTTAAAACTAAATATGGTTTGTGTGTGGTTGATTATGCCTTTTTTACTAATGCATCTAGTACTTTTATGAGATTGATGAATCATGTGTTGCGTGCTTTTATTGGTAAGTTTGTAATCGTTTACTTTAATGATATCTTGATTTATAACAAGGAGATTGATGAACATACAAGTCATTTGAGACAAGTTTTTGATGTGCTTAGAAAAGAGACCTTATATGCTAATTTGAAAAGATGTGACTTTTGCATGGATATGATTGTTTTTCTTGGATATGTGGTTAGTGCGAAAGCTATAGAAATGGATGAGGCTAAGGTTAAGGCTATTCAAGAATGGCCTACACGAAAATTTGTAACAGATGTTAGGAGTTTTCATGGTTTGGCTAGTTTTTGTAAGAGATTTGTTAAAGACTTTAGTACGATAGCCTCTCCATTGACTGAAATTGTTAAGAAAGTTGTGGGTTTCAAGTGGGGAGAAGAACAAGAAAATGCTTTTAGCTTGTTAAAATCAAAGTTGATTTCGACACCTTTACTATCTTTACTCGATTTTAATAAAGCTTTTGAGGTTGAATGTGATGCTTCAGGAATAGGTATTGGAGCCGTTTTAATGCAAGAAAAATGACCCATCACTTATTTTATTTAGAAACTGAATGGAGCAACTCTTAACTATCCCACTTATGATAAAGAGTTGTATGCTTTAGAGACTTGGCAACATTATCTGTGACCCAGAGAGTTTGTCATACATACTGATCACCAATCGTTGAAACATTTGAAGGGTCAGGGTAAGTTAAGTAGGAGACATGCTAAGTAGGTTGAGTTTATTGAAACTTTTCCATATATGATTAAATACAAGCAAGGTGAGGAAAATGTTGGCGCCGATGCCTTGTCGCAAAATATATGTTCTTCTTAATACTCTTAATACTAAATTGCCAGGATTTGAGTATATTAAGGAATTGTATCTTGATGATCATGATTTCGGTGCTATATATGACACATGCAAGGTTTCAGCAAAGGATAAATATTTTAGGCATGATGGATTTTTGTTTAAGGAAAATAAGTTATGCGTGCCTAATTGTTCTTTACGTGAATTGCTTGTGAGGGAAGCATATGGGGGAGGTTTAATGGGGTATTTTGGAATTACTAAAACTTTGGAGGTTCTGCATGAGCACTTTTATTGGCCTAATATGAAAAGAGATGTGCAAAGAATGTGTGATATGTGCATAACATGTAGACAAGCTAAGTCTAGGGTAATGCCTCATGGACTATACACACTTTTGCCTATTCCTAAGGAACCTTGTGTTGATATTTCTATGGATTTCATTTTGGGTCTACCTAGGTCTAATGAAGGGAGAGATTCTATATTTGTTGTTGTGGATAGATTTTCTAAGATGGCACATTTCATTGTTTGCCATAAAACAGATGATGCAACAGATATAACTAACTTATTCCTTAGAGAGGTCATTCGGCTACATGGTCTTCCTAGGAGCATTGTATTCGATCGAGATGTTAAGTTTTTGAGTTACTTTTGGAAGGTTTTGTGGGGTAAGTTAGGAACTAAACTTTTATATTCTACTACTTGTCATCCACAAATAGATGGTCAAACTAAAATTGTTAACCTAACTTTCAATTGTTAAGGGCTATCATTCAAAAGAATCTTAAAAATTGGGAAGATTGTTTGTCATTCATTGAATTTGCATATAATCGTAGTGTGCATTCTATTACTGATCATTCCCCATTTGAGATTGTTTATGGTTTTAACCTTTTGACACCATTAGATTTGAATTCTTTGCCTGTTGATGAAAGGGTTAGTCTTAATGGTAATCAAAAAGCACAGGTGGTGAAAGATCTCCATACAAAAATTCAACAACAAATAGAAAAGAAAAATGAACAATATGGAAACAAAGCCAATAGGGAGCAAAAATTAGTGAGATTTGAACCAGGTGATTGGGTTTGGGTGCATATGAGGAAGGAAAGGTTTCTGAACAAAGAAGATCAAAGTTGAGGCCTCGAGGAGATGGTCCTTATCAGATCATAGAAAGGATTAATGATAATGCCTACAAAGTGGATCTACCAAGTGAGTATGGTGTTAGTGCTACATTCAATGTTTCTGATCTTTTTTTGTTTGATATAGGTGATGATTCGAGGTGTAATCCTTTTGAGGAGCTAGGGGATGATGCGATCCAACCATCAAAGGATTCATTGGAGGTTCCAGTTGGTACAGTTACTAGGCTTAGGGCTAAGAAGATCAAAGAAGCTTTCAATGGACTTATTCAAGATACATGGGCTAAGGTGGACTTCAAGAGGATTTGTAATAATAAAGAGCAAGCCTTGATTGATCTGATTAATGTTCAAGAAGGGCTTGTTGATGGAACCAAGACCATTACACAAGGATTGAGAGAAGAAGACTAGATTCAGACAATTTGACCTTTCGTTACTCTTTTAGTCATAACTGGATCTACAGATCATATTTTGATGTGATTGTAGTTGGTATGGAAACTACACTCCCATACCTTTCCAACGGTATATGACACGCCTTCTGATTCATTAAGACGAGAGAATACCATCCATTTTAAGTTGGGCCTCGTTGCTGCACAAAATGCGGAAACAACGAACTTGTCTTATTTAATTAGTTGGGCCATCAAACTTTAGTTATTTTGAGAGGAGATAATTTGTTTGGGTTTTAGACTTGTTTATTTTGTTTATTTTAATTTGTTTGGGCTAGTTTTAGCTTGGGTTGATTATTATTTAAATTAGGTTTATGTGAGGCCCATTAGGAAAACTAGGGTTTTGGCTTGGAGTATAAATACTCTTTAGGAATAACTTTTTGGAACTTTTGGATAACATTTTTCAGCATTGTAGTTGACTTTGGTTGCTCAATCTTGGTTCTTGATTGAACTTTCAACTCTTCCAGGAATTGACCATTCTTTATTGTGAATTTATACTTCTTTTGCTCGTCTCCAGGTGTAAACGTTGTGATCAAGTTGGTTTATAGTCTTGTTGCCTTGGAGCAAGTCTTCCATTGTGATAAATGCTCTTAGTTATAATATAATGATTTTCTTCCCTGTTTCAGATGTTCAAGTACAAGATCAAAGTGAGTGAGGGACATAGAGGATGGATGAAAAGTCCTGAGATCTTGGGGAATCGCTCAACAGGTTTTCATTTCCCTTCACAATCTGGAGAACCAGTTGAGGTATTCTATTCTGTGCTTCCAACTTTTTTGGTGATGAATTGGAATTCTAATACTGAACCCTTACTATCCATGTTCTTTTTCTCTGTTTTTTTTTATAGGAAAAGGTGTTGCCGCTGAAGGTGATGCATTTCTATAGACCTGAAGAGTAGAGTTGGGCACACAAGTTAAGTAGCCGAACCTTTCAATTGACTTTAGTTTCAGTTGTAGGATGTAGATTTTACTCCTAACAAAGGTCATTGACTTGATTGAATCTTATAAGCTTCTTTCATTGATTGATATTCTTTAAAAGGCAGCAATAGCAGATAATCTAACCTGTGATTTGGCATAAAGATTGAAATAATCATATAGAAAAAAAAATACTGGTTAAATTTAATATAAAATAAAATTATATTAAGTGATGAAATTGAAAAAAAAAAGGATTTAAAACAAATTATAATAAAAAGAATGAAAGCCAATCTTAGAGATAAAAAAAAATTATTGAAAGGTTTCTTGAATGTAAATTATTTCAAATAAAATAAATAGTAATAAGAGGAAGAGAGACCAAATCTAAAGGGAAAACAAATGGAAGGGTTTCTTTGAAAATTTATAGAGTTTGACGTGAGAATGAAGGAGACGAGATAAGAAAAAGTTGTCTAACACCAAATAAAATGCTTGTAAGCCACGCACGTTGTCGAGGAATGGAAGGACTGGCAAGACAATTCGAACGCCATTAGATTTGATTGACTAATCGTATCCAATTACAATTAGTCTCTTGACAAAAATTACCAGCGTTGTCGAGGAATGGAGGAATCAGCCTTCAAAACTTTTAATTATTTAATTTTTTTATACTCATTTAATTATAGAAAAAACGTTGAAAGAATGATAACGATTATTTTAAATATATTTTTTCTTAAAAATATATGAGATTAATTATATATTTTAATATTTATTTAATATTAACGCTTTAAAAAATATATAAACAAATGAGCTAAGATTTTTTTTTAAATCTCAAATTAATTTAATCTTAATGTTCTGAAATACTTTTAATATAATAAAATAAAGAATAAATCTTAAAAAATAAAAACATAATTGAATTTCTTTTTATGACGATAATGTTGGTGGCAGTGATAGTATTGCTAGTAATAATTAAAATATTAATTATTTACGATAATAATTATAATTATAATAAAAACTATACAAATTGTCCTAGTAAATATTTCGAGAACAGATTTTGAGCGCGCGTTGAATGCAAAATCCGTGGTAACCAACAACCGATCATGTCCTAGTACATTTCTCCCACCATCCGTTACTATTTATCTTTTCTTTCCAGAGTTTTTTTTTGTGAGAATTAAAGTAATGGTCTAATAACGTTTTAAATTGATTTCATGTTTATAACATATAATTATAACAAATTATCATTTAATTCTACAGCCTTGTGTTAAAACAATATTACAATAATGATTGAAAAATATGTTGGGTGGCTATTGGTTTTTATCATTGATAAGTATATATTTTGCTCCCATATTCATACATAATAAAAGCTAATAAGATATTTACCATCCACAAAATTAAAGAAATTCCTGTAAAAAATAACAGCCAAATACTTAGATTGGATTAGTTAAGTATTTGATGCCATTCGGTCTATTTGTAAATACAGAAAAACAAATAATCATTTATTTTATAAAAATATTTAAATGAGATTAAATTAAATAAAACAATTTTTAAAGGAAAGAAGTCTAATAATTTGAAAACTTAGCTTTACAGTCTATATGGATTGATTCTAATAATCTTAAATCCCAACAAATAATCATTTATTTTATAAAAAGATTTAACTTAACTTAAATTAAACAAAACCATTTAAAAACCTTTAATTTATTAAACCTCCATGCCCTCCTATTAGAAAAAAATAATCAGTTATATTTTAAGAAGAAGGAAGTCTTATTATTGCTTTTATTAATTAGTAAAATTCAGTCTGCATACAAACAAAGTACCCTTTAATACATGTTGATTGATGGGATATGAGAAATCTTGGGCCACTCACAGCCATTCTTCTCCTTTCTACAATTTTCAACAAGAAGTGGACATGCATCAATCTGCAGTGTCTCTAATTTGGAGAGGCGTTGAATGACTGTTGAACTTGGCAGATACTTGAGATTCTGTAAATTCTACATTGCCTTGTACAATTTTAATAAATCCAAGTTAAATTATTCTGTAAAAACAATATTACAATAATGATTGAAAAAAATGTTGGTGGCTATTGATTTTTATCATTGATAAGTATATATTTTGCTCACATATTCATACATAATAAAAGATAATGAGATATTTACCATCCACGAAATTAAAGAAATTCCTGTAAAAAATAACAGCCAAATACTTAGATTGGATTAGTTAAGTATTTGATGTCATTCGGTCTATTTGTAAATACAAAAAAACAAATAATCATTTATTTTATAAAAAGATTAAAATGAGATTAAAATTAAATAAAACAATTTTTAAAAGAAAGAAGTCTAATAATTTGAAAACTTTAAATGGTTCTCCTCTGTATAATTTTAAATTTGGTAATAAAACAAATAATTTTAAATCTCAACTTACCTTTACTGTCTATATAGATTTATTCTAATAATATTAAACCCCAACAAATAATCATTTATTTTATAAAAAAAATTTAACTGAAATTAAATTAAGCAAAACCATTTAAAAACCTCCATGTCATATGAAAAAAAAATTAAGAAGGAAGTCTTATAATTTCTTTCATTAATTTGTAAACTTCAATCTGCATTCACACAAAGTACCCTCTAACAATACATGTTGATTGTGTTAGACTATAGAAGAATACATGTACATTCTAGAATTATTGTAAACACTCTAGAATACAGTAGAATAGATTTCAGTTACAATATAGAATATAAAGAAATATGTAATAGTAGTATAAATGGTCACTGTGCTACACACAATAGTTACGTGAAATAAAAAGCATAACAATATACTGTTGAGTATATTCAGTAAAGTTCTTTGTTCTTCTCCTCTCTCTCTCGTCTCTCTCTTTCAGTCTAAAACACCTTCCTCTTCATCTTCAATTTCTTCAATTACTTACAAGATCAACATGGTATCAGAGCTTGAAACAATGCTCACGCAGATCAATTAAGTGATCCAACCTTACACTTCCGCAATCTTCATCTTCTTCAACAATTTCTTTCTCACCCATAAAAATTTCTTTCGACAGCTACAGCTAAAGCTATTTTCTTTGGGTAAATCGATTAAGTCATCGATTCACCAGAAAGAGTGATTGAATCATCTCACTCACTGTCTCTTACTTCATTTATCCTCTCGATTCTTCAAAATTATTTCTCACCATGGTAACTGCAGCCCAACTCCAAATTCTTCAATCACCTATCACAAATCTTATCTCAACTATCTCCACCTCTGTCAATGTTAAATTAGATGATTCTAATTACCTGAACTGGCATTTTCAAATCCAATTGCTACTGGAGAGCAACGGCATCTTTGGCTTCATTGATGGCTCACACCCGTGCCCTCCCTCTGCCATAACTGATGAAAATGGTACACACGTTCCTCACTCCTCCTCTTCTATTGTCAACTGTGATGATATTGTAGTGTGGAAATTGCATGATAGAGCTGTAATGCAGTTGCTTACTGCCACATTATCTACAGTAGCTATGTCTTGTGCTATTGGTAGTACGAGTTCTAGGGATTTATGGAATCGTTTGAAGGAACAATTTTCCACTGTCTCAAAGACAAGTATTTTTCAGATGAAGTCTAATTTGCAGAATATACGAAAAGGAACTGATAATGTAGGCCAATATCTTCTTAAAATCAAAGAAGCTAGGGATTATTTATCTGCGGCTGGGGTATATTTTGCAGACGAAGATATTGTGATTTTAGCACTAAATGGACTTCCATCTGAGTATAACACATTTAGATGTGTAGTTCGGGGTAGAGAAAGTGTTATTTCTTTGAAGGAGTTTAGGTCTCAACTGTTGGCTGAGGAAATAATTGTTGAAAATGTTATTCCTGCTAGTTCTCCATATATAGCTGCTATGAACACTATGTCTAAACCCTCTATGTCACCTGTGTCCCCAATGTCCTCTACACAATTTTTTCGACCCTCTCGTAATCACCAAAATTATACCTCATATGGCAGTAATGGGTATAGACAGATGAATAGGTATAGGGGCAGGGGCCGTTTTGCTCAAGGAACCAAGAATTTTATGCCCAGAACCACAAACTACACTAAATCTCAGCCTACTTTCACATCCAATCCGGGACTTCTAGGTTCATACTCTCCTCCATTTACATCTACCCCTCAGACAGGTAGTATTATTTGTCAATTATGCAACAATGAGGGTCATTCTGCTCCTATGTGTGGGTTTCGTACTTTTGACAAATTCAACTGTCATATTTGTGGAAAATCAAGTCACACTGCCTGGTATTGCTATTACAATGAGCAGGGCCCCAATTTTCTAGGCCATTCGAGTGAATCTCATGCTTCTTCTTCCAGTCAGCCTCATGCCATGAATGTAATACACACGGCAGGTCAGTCACCTCAGTCAGCTTCTGTTCAACCTCCAATGTGGATCACAGACTCGGGTGCTACTAACCACATGACCGCTGACCTCTCCAATCTATCCTTAAGCACTGCATATCCCATGACTGACACTGTGCAGACAGCAAATGGTGAAGGTTTGTTGGTGTCCCATATTGGTTCAACCATAGTTCCTACTCAATCCAAACCTTTACTATTGAACTCAGTCTTATGTGTTCCTAAATTAACTCAGAATTTGCTGTCAGTTCATCGCATCTGTTTAGACAACAACTGCTATTTAATATTTGATGCCTTTTGTTTTTGGATTCAGGACAAAGTCACGGGGAGAATAATATACAAAGGAGCATGCCGTAATGGACTATATCCCCTTTCCTTTGTGCCTTCATCAGCTCAACCCTCCTCCAGATTTCCCATTCAAGCTTACATTGGTCAGTTAGTGTTATCCTCTACTTGGCATCGTAGATTAGGCCATCCCACAAATAAAGTAGTTAGTTTGATGTTAAAGAAAGCCAATATTCAGTGTTCCTTAGATTCAGCTGCTGATGTATGTGTCAGTTGTCTTAAAGGCAAATTCACTAAGCTCCCATTTCAGCCTAGGGCTCATTTGTCTGTAACACCTTTTCAAGTAATACATAGTGATCTTTGGGGACCTTCCCCTAGCATTTCCATTGATGGTTATAAGTACTATGTTGTTTTTATTGATGAGTATTCTCGGTACAATTGGTTATATCCCCTTATTAATAAGAGTGATCTCTGTTCTGTCTTTATTTCCTTTTATAATCACATTCAGACTCAATTTTCACAATCCATTCGTGTTCTGCAAAGTGATGGGGGAGGGGAATATGTCAACAAACCTTTAACACATTTTCTTACAACAAAGGGGATAACACATCACAAATCATGTCCATATACTCCTGAACAAAATGGGTTGGTCGAAGAAAACATAGACATCTTGTGGAAACCACTATTACTCTACTGCAACATGCAAATTTGCCATCTTCTTTTTGGACATATGCTGTACATACTGCTTCTTTCTTAATAAATAGAATGCCTTCTGCAGTATTACACTTTAAATCACCCTTTGAACTGTTATTTGGGAAAATACCTTCTGTTGATCATTTACGCATATTTGGTTGTGCATGTTTTCCATCTTTAAAGCCTTATATACACAATAAACTACAGCCAAAAACTACCATGTGTGTTTTTCTTGGGTATGCATCTCAATTTAAGGGCTACCTTTGTTACAATGTCTCTAGTAAATGTATATATGTCTCTCGGCATGTTGTGTTTATTGAATCTATGTTCCCTTACAAAGACTTAATCACTAAATGCTCATCCATGCCTCAAAACTTCATTCCTTGTCAAGAGTCTAGTCTGCCAATCTCTATTACAAATTGTAATGAGTTTTCCATGCCATCCACTACTACTTCATCTATTTCCCCCCATATTGCCTCTTCTTCATCATCTTCCATGTCCATACTGCCTGCTCCAGTGTCTATTACTTCTGCACCTGTGGCCCCTGTTTCCAATGATGAAGGTATGAATATTGCATCACCATCAGGACACTCTTTTCAGCCTGAAAATTTGTCAGTTGTTTATCCAATTCCTGCTGTGAACTCACATGCTATGCAGACTCGCAACAAAAGTGGAATTTGCAAGAAGAAAGTCTGTTTCAATATCATCAAGCAATCACCTGAGATTGATCCTTCTTTGCTTGAACCTGGTAGTCACAAGTCTGCTGTGAAAATTCCAGTGTGGTTAAAGGCTATGGAAGAAGAGATTGCTGCACTTCATGCTCAGCAGACATGGACTTTAGTCCCTCTACCTTCTCACAGAAACTTAGTCGGATGCAAATGGATCTTTAAACTGAAAAGACATGCTGATGGGTCTATTGCTCGTCATAAAGCAAGGCTGGTTGCTCAGGGCTTCAGTCAGGAACCTGGTCTGGATTATGGGGAAACTTTCAGCCCTGTTGTGAAGCCAACAACTGTTAGGCTTGTTCTTGCTCTTGCTGCTCATCATAACTGGGTGATTCGACAATTGGATGTTAAGAATGCCTTTCCTTCATGGCATTCTTAATGAAGAGGTGTATATGGCTCAGCCTCCCGGATTTATAGATCCCCTTCATCCCCAGCTTTGGTTTGTCAACTTCATAAAACACTCTACGGGCTTAAGCAGGCCCCAAGGGCATGGAATGACAGGTTCACCACTTTCCTACCATCTCTCGGTTTTACCTCTACATATGCTGATTCATCTTTGTTTGTTAAGAACCTTGGTGCTGGTATTATAATCCTGCTAGTCTATGTAGATGACATTGTCATCACTGGTTCTGCTTTGCCTGCGATAAACTCAATTATTGCTTCCCTTACTGCTGAGTTTGAACTCAAAGACTTGGGGAATTTGCATTATTTTTTGGGCCTTCAGGTTTCTCATCTCCAACATGGTCTGTTTATATCACAGTCTACATACATCCATGACTTATTATGCAAAACTGAAATGCAAAATGCCAAGGCTTGTAGCACTCCCTGCCTGCCTTATCAGAGGCTATCTAAAGATGATGGTGTTCCATTTGATTCTCCTACCTTATATCGCAGCATTGTTGGGGCACTTCAGTACCTGACCTTCACACGCCCTGATATATCCTTTGCAGTCCATCAAGTGTGTCAGTTCATGCAGCTTCCAATGGTCAGTCACTTTCTTGCCGTTAAAAGGATTCTTCGCTATCTCAAGGGGTCTGCCACTTATGGTCTGAGTTATCACCGTGATTCATTGGATCTTAAAGCCTTCAGTGACGCAGATTGGGCAGGAGACCCTAATGATTGACGCAGCACTACTGGATTAGTTGTGTTTATTGGTTCTAATCCCATTTCATGGTCTTCTAAAAAGCAACAAACTGTCTCTAGATCATCGATTGAAGCTGAATACAGGGCATTGGCTTCCATAGCAGCTGAAATCGACTGGCTTAAACAATTGTTGACATTCATGTGTGTTCCAGTTTCCATTTCACCTATTATTTTCTGTGATAATATGTCTGCCATTGCTTTGTCTCTTAATCCAGTTCAGCACCAGAGGACCAAGCATATAGAGATTGATGTGCACTTTGTTCGCGAAAGGATTGCTAACAATCAGTTATGTGTACAATTTGTCTCCTCCACAGAACAATTTGCAGACATTTTGACAAAAGGACTTAGTGCACCATTATTTCAAAGTCACTGCTCCAATCTCATGCTCAGCTCATCCGACCATGAGATTGAGGGGGGATGTTAGACTATAGAAGAATACATGTACATTCTAGAATTATTGTAAACACTCTAGAATACAGTAGAATAGATTTCAGTTACAATATAGAATATAAAGAAATATGTAATAGTAGTATAAATGGTCACTGTGCTACACACAATATACACGTGAAATAAAAGCATAACAATATACTGTTGAGTATATTCAGTAAAGTTCTTTGTTCTTCTCCTCTCTCTCTCGTCTCTCTCTTTCAGTCTAAAACACCTTCCTCTTCATCTTCAATTTCTTCAATTACTTACAAGATCAACAGATTGTTGGGATATGAGAAATCTTGGGCCACTCACAGCCATTCTTCTCCTTTCTACAATTTTCTTGAAGAAGTGGACATTCATAGATCCACAATATCTCTAATTTGGAGAGGCGTTGAATGGCTGTTGAACTTGGCAGATGCTTGAGATTCTTGCAAAATCCAATAGAAAGACTTCGAAGAGAAGAAAGGTTGGCCAACCAATCTGGCAAAGCTTCCTCAAATTCCTCTCCGTTGAAACCCCGTATAGCTAGTGTCTTGAGGGCAGTGAGGTGTTGAAGTTGATGGGGTACACTCTTCAGTTTATCCCATCCAGTTATCAACAGGGATTCAAGGGACCCACTCAAGTTGGGGTGTTGGAATGAGTTTACAAGTCCTGCAGGAAAAGCCTCCAGCTCCTCTGAGAAACCACCGATATCCAATTCCCTTAGCTGGGTGAGGCTGCCCATGCAATCCTCCTCTGGGAAATCGCTCAAACTCCGACACCCATAAATGGTTAATTCAACAAGAGAACGCAATTGTCGTAAACCGAGCCAATCAATACTAATGAGCTTATCACATCCGTTAATGAATAATCTTCGAAGAGAAGACAATTCTTGTAAATCATTAATATGGATAAGCTCTCCGCAATCCCATATCACCAATTCCTCTAGAGATGCGCAACATTGTAATCCGCTTGGAAGAGCTCCCAATTTACATCTGTAAATAATCAATTTCTTCAAAGAAGATTTCAATTCTCGGAAATCACCAGGAATTGTAATCAACTCACTGCACCCCCTATACTCAATTCCACTAGAGATGTGCAGTGCTGTATGCTTGGAATGTATTCCAACTTTTCACAAACCATAATCCTCAACAACTGAAGAGACGTGAAGCCATGAAATTCACCAGATAAATATCTCAGTTCACCACAACTTTCAATTCCTAATTCTACAAGAGATGAAAGACAACATATCGGAATGCTTTTCAACTTGCCACACCACCGAATGCTTAGCTTTTCAAGACAAGGAAATACTTGATCACCTTCTCCACCTGGTACCATCCATTCTTCAAGACCACCCATATCCGACAGAGTGAGTTCTTTTAGTGCTGGAAACAGTACTCCTGCCCTGTCACCGCTACTATAGAACTCATTGTCTATACATTTTACCGCACCCATTCCACCTATCTCTAGAATCTGAAGGCGAGGAAGACATCCAAGTGTTGAGAGTTGTCTGCACTCACTACAATTGTTTAATCGCAGTGTTTCCAAATGGTAGAGCTTTGTGATGGATTCTGGCAATGCTCTAATAGCAGTATCCGAGACATCAAGATATCTCAAATGTCTCAGCTTGCAAATTGAATCTGGTAGCTCAGTCATAACAGACGATCGCAATTTGAGAGTTCTCAAGCTTTTGAATTTGCGAGGCCGATTGAATACATCAACCATTGAGAAAACGGTACGCAGTTTTCTAGCATCAACCGCTCCAAATATTGACTCAACATCCCTACAAGAAATGAGATTTAGATGACGAATAGGAGATGCACCATCTACTGCCGAACCCGCCTCCACATTTAACGTTTCTGATTTTGAGACCTGTAATGCAAGATCATGCACAAGATCATGCATCTTGCAACTTGTTATGATCCCATCCATGTTCCTTGCAACATCTTGGAAAAAAGAATTTGCAAGCAAGTCATTGAAACACTTTTTGCCTATGTCTTCTGTCCTCCGATTTGATGGCCTGAGAAAACCTTCGGCCATCCATAGTTGAATTAGCTCTTCTCTTTCGATTTTAAAATCTTTAGGAAAAATGGAACAGTATGCAAAACATTTTTTCAATGTTGGCGATGACAAGTAATCAAAACTTAATCTCAATACGCGCAAAGCTTTGTTTCCATCCTCTGTGTCCCAAAGTCTACTGTTTAGAATTGAACGCCACTCCCGTGCCTGCTTTCCGTGAAGAGTTCCTCCCAAAACCTTAGCAAGCAATGGAAGCCCTCCACATTTCTTTGCAATCTCGTTCCCAATAGACTCCAAGTCTGCAGCTAATGTTGCCCCTCCACCCCCACTCACCTTTTGCTTGATAATGGACCAACATTCATCATCTGATAGTTTCTCTGGCTCGTGCTGACTCCTTGGAGAAGTCTCCATCATGCCTGCTACTTGCTTACTGCGGGTTGTAACAACAACAGCATTCCCATCCTTCTTGTTAATTTTTAACAGTAGATCCTTCAAATCACCCCACATATCAGGGTCTTCACTCCACACATCATCAAGAACAAGAAGAAATGTTTTGTTTTCCAGTTCTTGCTGAAGTTTTTTAAGAATTGCCTCTAGATTGCTCAACCCACCAGTATGTTCATCAATCTGCTGCAACATCTCACCTAAAATCCTCCTTTTATTGAAATCATTAGAGGCACAAACCCATAGAGTCACATCAAAATGCTTTTTCTCCTTCGCTAATTGACAAATTTTCTTTGCTATGGCAGTCTTTCCAAGACCTGCCATCCCCACAATAGGGACAACAGGCAGAACTTGTTGACCGATCGAGCCAATCAGCAAATTCAAGATTTTAAAGACATCACCGTCTCTTCCTACTACAACTTCTGATCTTTCAAGAGAGGACTCTGTCTCTCGGTCCAAGCTGATTTCAGGAGCTCCATCTGCATGCTGTGGAGCTGTCAATCGAAGCCCACATAGACTTGCAAGTCTTTGAATCTCATCTAGAGATCCATTGATCTTCTTAACTTTTTGACCCATACTGATCATATGGAAAGCAACCGGGTTGTGGAGTGAAAAGCAGTCATGCACCTTTCCATTCTTTTGGTCTTTTCGGAGAATCTCATAAGCAAAATCGTCTAGAACATCGTCAGCATTATAAGCTACATCTTGTAGCTTCTCCAGCAAAAGCTTCACTGGCTCGTCTGTTACGGGCTTTCTGGCTGCATCTCGGAGCACGGCTTGGATCATGGTCAAAGACTCATTGAGCTTTCGCAGCTCTCCTTTCAATCCCCAGGCAAGTCTGATCCCTTCAGCAGCTATGGAACTGACCCTTGTCAAGGTCTCCTGCATGGCAAAGGTAAGAAAAAGCTCTGCTGCCATATTCTCTTGTTTTCTTTGGGAAATCAAAGAAGAAAGATTAAGCAAAAGAGAGAGAAGAATGGTTCGAAAAATGTGAAATTGGGATGAGATGAAGTGCGTTTTGGAACGATGAGGGTCCCTCCCTCCCTGGCTGTATTATTAGTTGATTGATTGCAGCTGGCAGCATCTTCCACGAACAACCATGTTCAAACTTGGCATGCTGAGGCCAAGACAAGGACCTTTCCTTCTTATCCTGTGTATCCAGATCCATCTAAGCCTGTAAACGTGGGTAATAAATGTTGGGTTATAAATTTTAAGAAATTGTTTTCATTTGAAGTGTATCAATATTCTTTTGACACCGTATAATTATTTTAATATATTTTTTTTAAAAAAATATTTTTAAAAATAACCCTAACCTAGTTGACAACATCTTCCACGAACCACCACTGTCAATTTGTCGTGCCTCTGATGGCATCGTATGTATTTAGAATAACATCTTCTTACTTGCATTTTCCATAAAAGTCCCTCGATCCATCAAGGAAATGAGAGAATTATTGTGGTGAAAATCTCATGACATCTACTTAACATGTAAAATCAAAAATTCAAAAAATAAGTAAAATAAGACGTGACTCTTGTAAAATTAATAATATTGATAAACTTGGATTGATTTGATGAGTTTACTAAATTCATGATATAGACCAGGTTTATTTTAATTTTTTATACATTATTTTGGACACATCTAAAGTTACAAGTGAAATTTTATTTAAAATCTAGTTGGAGTGAAAATTAGACGTTTTAATATTTTCAAATATATATGGTAAGCCCAATAATTCATCCATACAAGATACAACAATGTGTTTCAAACCAAGATTTAAATGTATTAAAAATTTATAAAAATTGAAGATTTGGGCTACATGAAGGAATTTTAGCATAAAAACTTTGTTTTTATTAACATATTTTTTTATTTATTTAATATTGAATAATTATTTCTAATTTGGATTTGTTCTAGCACATTAGACATTGTTTAAAAAATTATTTTATTATTGAACTTATGTTAATTACTAGCTCATGCAATTATTCGAGATTCGGTTATCACAAATCAATAAATATCTAATTATAAATATTTAACAATGATTCTTATAAGTTGCAAATAAAAAATTATATAAGAACGGGAAAAAAATAAATGTCCAATTATCCTGGATTTCACAACCATATCTAAATCTAAATGAAAAAAACATTGATGAATATGAATGTCTGATTCTATCTTAAATTGAAGAGAGAGAAAAAAACATTAATGAATATGATATGGATGTCTAGTTGAGCACAGGAAAGAGAGAAGCATGGTGTGACAAATTAAAGATGACTTTAGTTTTCTAATGAGATGCCTTCAGCTTTAAACAGAGGGTCCCTCCCTCACGATTGATTGCAGCTGGCACCATTTTCCTCGAACAACTACTGTCAAATTTGTCATGCAAGGGACAAGAATATATATATATATATATTGAAGACGTAGTGGGATGTATTACTTCATGTGACAGAACTGGTGAGCAATCTCATCACAGTGATTAGTGGGATGTATTACTTCATGTGACAGAACTGGTGAGCAATCTCATCACAGTGATTATATATATACTAGCAAATTGCCCGCGCGTTGCCGCGGGTATTTTTTTGTATATAATTTAACATAATTAAATCTACAACGATAAATTTATATGATATAAGTAAATAAAAGTTATAGATTAGGAGATAAAATGTTTCAAATTTTGAGTTGAGTTTGTCACGTAAGCATAGATTACATCTTTTATAATATAGGTATTGCGTCATAAACGACCACAAAAGAGCGCGCACTAACATTAGAAAAAAGAGCAAAATATTTGAATAAGAAAAAAAAATTACTGAAATCATTACTGTGCAGATAATAAAATTATAAAAATCAATTAATAGAAAGAGCAAACAAAAAAAAACAAAAAAGAGAACAGGAAGCAATATTAATTTAAAATATTATAACAATAGCAACATCGGAGTTTTAACATTTAAAATTATTATTGCCGCTAGAATAAAAACAACAAAAAATTATTAAATTATACCGAGGGGAAAAAAAATAAAAAAGCATGAACAAAACAGACAAGCAAGAAAAAACCAATTAAAAAAATATTATTATTATAATTATTATTATTATTATTATGAAAGAAATAAATAATCACTATTATTATAATAATAGAATACATAATCACTATTATTATAATATTAATAATAATCACTATTATTATTATTATTATAATTATTATTATTATGTTAATAATGAAAGAAACAAAAATCAATGAAAGACTCAAAATATCCTAGAAACTTTAACAAAAGATAAAAATAAATAAAAAAAATATTATCATTGTTATTACTGGCAAAAAAAAAATTATAAAATTATTGGGAGGGAAAAAAAATAACAAAAGAGTAAGAACGAAAAATAATTAAATCATGATTACTATTATTATTATTATTATTATTATTATTATTATTATTATTATTATTATTATTATTATTATTTTTATAAGGAAAATGATCACTGATATAAATAAAAATTTAAGGAAAATCTGAAAAAAAAAACTCAAAAATTTTTTAGAGAAAAATAAAAAAAACAATCACAAAAATTATCATTAGGATTGCGCAAATAATAAAATTATAAGAATCATTTGATCAAAAGAACAAATAAAAATAACAAAGAAGACAAAAAAAATGAATAAAGAGACAAAGGGAGCAATATTAATTTTAAAATGATTACAAACATAAATGAAAAGTCTAGGATTTAACCGATTAAAAATCAAACCTCAAGAAAAAGAGATAAAACCTAAAGTCATAAACTAAAAGCATAAATGCATAAATGCTAATAAAAAATAAACATTGTCAAAAAATTAAAAAAAAAACCAAATGAATTAATATCCAATAAAAAATTAAAAGAATAAGGACTGAAATGAAAAATGACATATATAAAAATCATTCTAATTGAAGGATAAAATTAAAAAAAAATACTTGGAGGACCAAAAATAAATAATGACAATTGTTGTCATTGAAGAGAAAAATTAGAAGAAGAGGGACCGAAATCAACATTTGTATATATAACCAATTTCAATTGGAGGACCAAATTACAGAAATCAAAACTTCCGTACCGGAAAATTTGATGAAATGTTCAATAAATCAAGAATTAAAAGTTGAAGGACTGACATGAAAGCTCCGTATACAATTAATGTTAATTGAAGGGCACAATTGAAAACCACAAAACTTTAATTTCAACAAATCAGCTATCAAAACGAAATTAAAACCTCAGGGACCAAAAGCAACTCACCACAAACATTAGGGACTGAAGTTGACTGTGCCGCGGCAGGAGAGAGAAAAACGACAGCCGGGAAAGAAACGTCCGCCGCCGATTAACCGGACATATATGGACGGAACGCGCCGCGACGGACGATAGAGGACCTTCAGGCGCATCTTCTGGCACGGCGGAAGTGCATTTCGGACGCCGGGAAGACGACTCACGCGCCGCCTCAAGGGCGCTGTCGTGGAACGCCAGCTGGCGCTGCCGAGAGACGCCACCGTCTCCCCCGGTGAATGACCCAACAGCCACCCCTCACTCGGTATTCACGAAAATACCGAGGGGGAAAGGGACGCCCTGACCCCGGTATCGTGTGCACAATTTTTTTCGTTATCGGGGCTTTTTTCCACGCCTGACATCGTTCAACAAAAGTGCAAAAATCCGATGGCGCCCCTGTGTCCTGTGCGCTATTTTGTCTTTTTCGAGGGGCAGATTCGTTAATACACTGTGCACATTGCGGCTATTAAAAAAAAAAGAGCCAAAAACCGAAAATACCCCCATAAACTAAACATAAAACGCCGGATGACCAAGCCCAATTTCGTCTGTGCACTGCCACAATCCACAGTGAATTGTGAGACAGTGCACAGTGCTCCAAACAGTAAAACCTCAACGCCTTTTAGTTGTTTGTTAATATATATATATTATTACAAATTTGACAGCAATGTTTCGAGAAAAATGCTGCCAGCTGCAATCAATCGTGAGGGAGGGGCCCTCTGTTTTAAAGCTGAAGGCATCTCATTAGAAAAAAAAATTTACAGCAGTGGTTCGAGTAAAAGTTAATTTGGGATTGTTGGTGAGAAAGAAAAGAGTGAAAGGAGTTTTTCTCACGAGACTCGTTGCCCAGTTCAAGGAGTAAAAGGAAGCGCTGTGCCTGAATTTACATGGATGAACATCATCTCGAACAGAAAAGCAAGCAAGCTTATATATATTCACAAAAGCCTTAAAGTCCTGTACATGCCATGGATATATAGTAAAACTTCCTACTGAAAAAAAAAGACTTTATGGTAAACACTCAAACAACAAATATAAGGAGTGTTATGATGATTTCTTAATGAATACCATAAAGGATTCAGGAATTTTGTATTTTCCTGTAAAGTTTTCAGGATTGTGCAATTCGCTAAACACTCAAATTAATCAGAAAACAGTTAAATATGGTTACTTCAACAACAATCCCCTGGTATTTCTATTGGCCCCACTTGGCAGAAGTCTGGTGAGTGCAGTAAACTTAACTTGACAAGTATCTGTTTCAGAAGACCTATAACAACAAAATGAAAGTTTGAATTCTGCTATCTGCCTCCTTCAGGGTGCAGTTTGAAGATAAGCTTGTACAGCTTGCAATTGGCAAGAGGTTCAATTTAAAGTCTGCACTCGCCAAAGCATTCAGTGATGCAGAAACCTGATACGCATCATATGTCCCATTTGCCACATTTTTTAACCAGTTGAATTCTTTCCAGGCAGGGTTTTGAAATGAGGTTCCCATGATCCGGTGTTGATTGCCAGACCTGCAAAAAAACAAGCAGATGAATAAACATTGTTTTTTTGTTTCCAATACGATTTTACAGTAGCAGAAAAAAACTACTGCGTTCACTTCGGTAAGAAGACAAGAAAGTCAGCAAGAAGAAAGGAAGAAATTATATATATTTATGGCTGGGAAAAGCTTCTACAATGCAAAAGATGTATGCATGAGATTTTTTTCTGTTTCGTTGATGTGAAAAAAACCATTTCAATTCAATAACTCATGCTATTAGTTAAGGTTCATTTGAAATTGTAATGATTTGGTCAATAATCTTTAAAACCATATCAAATAAACATATCACCAAAAAAATTTAAGTTATTAGATAAAGTCATAAGATATGTTTTATATAATTCTTTAATAAACCTCATCGAAAGTCTTTTGAGCTTGAAACTTGTATAATCTCACCCTATTTTATGTTTAATTTTTAACAAATAAAATGAAAATAATGAGATTCAAACTCGTGACTGTTTGATTAATAAAGTTTCTAATAACATATTAAAAAACAAATCTCAAGCCAATAACTTAAGCTGTTAGATAAGATATCAAAAAATAATTTATATTGTTCTCTTAATATTGTTATTGTATGGATTGTATGTGGCTTTTAGGTACAACAAGTGTGTTTGGTGTCACTTCAAGCTGTTGAAGTGTACTCCACGCGTTCAACTATAAAACTGGTGAAATTTGTATCGAAATGATAAGGTCCTAGTATCTTAACATTGCTATCAGACATTTTCACATCACACAGACTACAAATCTTATAATCTAACTAGCCAAGACTTCACTTGAATGAGTCTGATGCAGATAGCTGTGTCATTAAGAATAGCTCGTGTTTTTTCTACACGGTAAAAAAAAAAACTAAAGCCTGAGGGAACCATGCAAAGAAACAAAAGCAGTAGAACATACCAGAACAGCAGCATATCTGGTGGCAAGCGCAGGTGTATCAGCACATAAAACAACCCTGTGCATGAATTGTCAAGTTCCTCCGTGATCATGTTCATTTCGCAAAGAACCTCTCACCGTCTTTTTGCGAACAGCGTTCCTCTCAATGGAATGGTTTTTATTTGGTGGCAAGTTCAAGAACATCATCATTCATGAAGACTGGAGTATCAAAACCCTGCTTCCAGTGAACCAATCAAATCAGTAAATCAGTAGCTATATCAAAAACATTATCATGAATCAATGCCAGATAAAACAATGTCAATAATTTATGGTGTTTATTACAGGACAAAGCATTCCGATCAAATATGTGATTAGCCTGTTTTTAAGAAATTAATATTAACGAGTGCCTTAACAAAGATTGCTCAAGAAGCAAACATGAGGCATACACATGAAAATTTAGAACCATTACCTCATTTAAACATTACCAAAATGAAAAGTCTATCAACAAAATATTTACAGGACCAAACAACAGAAAAAAACATGTAAAGCGATTATAGAAACCAGTATGCACAAGAACAAGAAAAAAAAATCATAAAACAAGTCATTTATGAGCACAAAGACACAGATTGTAAAGAACTGACAGCGAAGTACAAAGACATATCAATACCTCCATCAAAACCCAACATCAATCCAAAATGTTACACTGAGCAGGCACACTATGCATATAGTGTATGAACCAAAATCAACAAACAAAGAAACAAAAATCTCCATCAAGGAAGACTGTATCATGATCAAACACGAAATGTCAAAAGAAGTCAAAGCCTATTGATGAAAACTGCCTCAGATTGAGACCAACAACAAAACATATATACAGAACCCACAAATTCACTTGACAAGACCCTCAAAGCGTAAATACAAAGAAAACCATTTTTAATTTCATGTGAGAGTAGTGGTATGCCGAGAGCACCTGAAAAGTTCCTATTTCTGATAATCATGAATTTGATTGTGGAAGGGAAGGGCTCAGGTATGTAGTGATATTTGGAAGACACTTTTAGAAATTTGCAATTGAGCCATATTGTGGGGGGGTGTTGGTTATTTATTTTAGTCCTGCAAATGTTTTATCAATTATGTTTTAGTCATTGTTATTGTCTTTGATTTAATTAAGGTCAGTCAAATGTATGTCCTAGTCTTAAGGGATCAGTTATTTACGTGTGCTGGTTGTGCAGCTCATGCAGCTCACTACGTGGCCTTGTTTCTTATTTCGTGTCCTAAGTGGCAGCATGTTACATGATCATGGAGTCCATATCATGGCTGTCATGTTTAATTTTCTAGTCTATAAATTGTAAGGTTGCATTTTCAATTATGTATTCAAATTCTGCAATTACAAAGGATTTGTCAACAGTACAAACTTCTACTGTACAAATTCATTTCTGGAATTCTCAAATTCAGTTCTTCTCCCCTGTTTCGTTTTTCTTCTCAAACACTTTCAATTGGTATCAGAGCTATTTTCTTGAAGGGACCTGAAATGGAGGTTGAACCAAGTTTCTCTCACGTGTCTTCTCCTATCTTTGATGGAGAAAACTATCAACTGTGGGCAGTGAAGATGGAGACCTATCTGGATGCTATGGATCTGTGGGAAGCTATTGAGGAAGATTATGAAGTGCATCCCTTGCCTAATAATCCAACACTGGCTCAGATCAAAAACCACAAAGAGAGAAAAGCAAGGAAATCAAAAGCAAAAGCATGTCTATTTGCTGCTGTTTCCACAACCATTTTCACCAGGATTATGTCACTTCGATCAGCAAAGGATGTTTGGGATTACTTGAAGAAGGAATACGCAGGAGATGATAGAATTCGTGGCATGCAAAGTCTCAACTTGATAAGAGAATTTGAACTGCAGAGGATGAAGGAATCTGAGTCAATCAAGGAATACTCAGATAAATTGCTTGGCATCGTCAACAAGGTAAGGCTACTAGGTACAAGTTTCTCTGACTCCAGAATTGTAGAGAAAATCCTAGTAACTGTACCTGAGAAATATGAAGCATCCATAACCACCTTGGAGAATACCAAGGATGCAGTGCAAGATCACCTTGGCGGGAATTATTGAATGCCTTACAAGCTCGAGAGCAGCGAAGGCTTATGAGGCAAGATCACATTGCTGAAGGAGCTTTACCAGCCAAGCATCAAGATCATGGCAAGAAGAAATTCATCAAGAAATTTCAGCCTTCAATCAATGAAGCCACTGCCCGACTGAAATCAAGGCAAAGGAAGAAACTCAAATAGAAGTTATCCACCTTGCAAGCATTGTGGCGAAATCGGGCCATCCACCATTCAAATCGTTTGGAAAAGGCCTCGATGCAAAGTGTAACAAGTGCAACCCAGACTTGGGCATGAGGTCGTTATATGCAAGAACAAGTTTCGGATGAGGGAAGCAGAGGCTCAGATTGCCGAGAAAGATGATGAAGATCAGATTTTTGTGGCAACCTGTTTTTCAACCAAGAGCACTTCAGAATGTTGGCTGATTGACAATGGTTGTACAAACCACATGACATATGACAGAACTCTCTTCAAAGACCTGCAGTCCACAGAAACTACAAAGGTTCGAATAGGGAATGGTGACTACATTTCAGCAAGGGGAAAAGGAACCATTTCAATTACAACAAATGCAGGTACAAAAACTATTCCAGATGTTCTTTACGTACCTGATATTGATCAGAATCTGTTGAGTGTGGGTCAGCTAATAGAAAAGGGATTCAAGGTTACTTTTGAAGATCATTGCTGCTTCATATTTGATCCTGCTGGTCAGAAAATTTTTCAAGTCAAAATGCAAGGGAAAAGCTTTTCATTTTTTCCAACAGAGGAGGAGCACATAGCCTATTCCACAAATGCAAGCATCACTGAAACTTGGCACAAGAGACTTGGGCACTGTCATCTCCAGCGAATGCTGACAATGAAGAAGAATGAAGTGATAAGAGGATTACCTGCTCTTGCTGATCAAATGCCGAATTGTCATGCTTGTCAATTTGGCAAACAAAAGAGACTGCCTTTTCCAAGATCTTCTTGGAAGGCATCTCAAAAAGCTCGCAGCTCATTCATACGGATGTAGCAGGGGACCTCAAAGAACACCATCATTGAAAGGTAGTCTCTACTATGTTGTGTTCATTGATGATTTTTTCAAGGATGTGCTGGATTTTTTTTCTTGAAGTTCAAGTCGAGGTTGCTTTGGAATCTTCCGGAAATTCAAGAAGATGGTGGAAAATCGAGTGGCTGCAAGATTCAAAGCATAAGATCGGATAATGGGAAGGAGTATACTTGACAACATTTAATCAATTACGTGATGAAGCTGGGATTGAACATCGACTCATCGCTCCTTACACTCCGAGCAAAATGGAGTTAGTGAAAGGAGAAATAGATATGTAATGGAGATGGCTAGGTGTATGTTGCATGATAAGGAGATGCCTAAAGAATTCTGGGCAGAGGCTGCAGCTACAGCAGTCTTCCTTCAAAATCGACTTCCAGCCAAGTTTTTGAATGAGAGAACACCATTTGAAATGTGGTATGGATATAAGCCTTCACTGAATTTTCTTAAAGTATTTGGCAGTGTGTGTTTTGTCCATGTCCCTCAGGTCAAGCGTGACAAGCTTGATAAGAAAGCAATTCCAGGCATATTTGTGGGATACAGCTTAGTCTCCAAAGCATACAAAGTGTATCATCCACAAACAAAGAAGATGTCAATCACAAGGGATGTACACTTCAATGAAGATGAGCAATGGGACTGGAAGAACCTTCAACAGATCACCCCTTCCGCAGATTACATAGCTCCTCAATGGCAAAATGAACAAGAAGACGATCCTCCAATCAGAGGTACAAGGCTGCTGTCAGACATCTATCAAAGATGCAATATTGCATTTTATGAACCTGCTGGATATGAAGAGGCACTCAATGACAGCAAATGGAAGAAAGCCATGGAAGAGGAGCTGTCAATGATTCAGAAAAACAACACCTGGACATTGGTTGACAGACCTGAAGGCCGAAAGGTTATAGGAGTAAAGTGGGTATTTCGAACAAAGCTGAATGCAGACAACTCCATCAATAAACACAAGGCCAGACTTGTTGTTAAAGGGTATGCTCAGATTTTTGGTGTTGATTATTCTGACACGTTTGCACCTGTTGCTAGACTAGACACAATCAGAATGCTGCTAGCAATCTCAGCACAAAAGGGGTGGAAAGTGTTTCAGTTAGATGTAAAATCAGCCTTCTTAAATGGCGTTTTACAAGAAGAAATATATGTGGAGCAGCCAGATGGATTTGTGATACAAGGAGCAGAGAATAAGGTCTACCTTTTGCAAAAGGCTCTCTATGGGCTGAAGCAAGCTCCTAGAGCTTGGTACAGCCGAATTGATGAGCATTTGCTGAATTTAAGCTTTGTAAAAAGCTTATCCGAGGCCACTTTGTATGTCAAACAAAAGGACAATGATATTCTTATTGTGTCCCTTTATGTTGATGACCTTTTGGTGACAGGAAACAATGAATTGCTGGTTGAAGAATTCAAACAAGAAATGATGAATGTGTTTGAAATGACCGATCTTGGTCTTATGACTTATTTTCTTGGAATGGAGGTCAAGCAAAGTAAGAATGAAGTCTTCATCTGCCAGAAGAAATATGCAAAGGAAATATTGAAGAAATTTCAGATGGAAGAGTGCAAAGCAACCAGCACACCAATGAACCATAAAGAAAAGCTGATCAAGAATGATGGGGCCGAAAAGGTTGATGAAGGATATTTTAGAAGCATGATTGGATGCTTAATGTATCTCACAACAACAAGGCCTGATATTCTATTTGCTGTAAGTCTCTTGTCCCGTTTTATGCATGATGCTAGTGAGTTACATTTAAGAGCAGCAAAAAGAATATTAAGGTATGTTAAAGGAACTGTCAGCTATGGGGTCAGATTTGAGAAGTGTCAAAGCTTCAAGTTGAATGGTTTTTTTCGGGATAGTGACTGGGCTGGTTCTCTTGTTGATATGAGAAGCACTTCGAGTTACTCGTTTTAATCTTGGTTCCGGGAATTTTCTCTTGGTGTTCAAAGAAGCAGGGAGGTAGTAGCACAATCCACAGTACCGAGCAGAGTTTATTGCAGTCTACAGCAGATGAAATCGAGCTCTATGGCTTCGAGAAAATCTTAAGTGATTTGTCAATGGAGGAGAAAGAACCAATAGAGATTTCGAGTGGACAATCAAGCTGCCATTGCAATCTCTCATAATCCAGTATTTCATGGGAAGACTAAGCACTTCAACATCAAGCTTTACTTTTTACGTGAGGTGCAGAAAAATGGTGATATTAAGTTAATTTATTGCAAATCTGAAGAACAACTTGCAGACATTTTCACAAAGCCTTTGCCAGCCAACAAGTTCGAATTTCTGAGGCAGAAACTTGGTGTTTGCAGCTCCTAAAATATGGAGGAGTGTTGGTTATTTATTTTAGTCCTGCAAATGTTTTATCAATTATGTTTTAGTCATTGTTATTGTCTTTGATTTAATTAAGGTCAGTCAAATGTATGTCCTAGTCTTAAGGGATCAGTTATTTACGTGTGCTGGTTGTGCAGCTCATGCAGCTCACTACGTGGCCTTGTTTCTTATTTCGTGTCCTAAGTGGCAGCATGTTACATGATCATGGAGTCCATATCATGGCTGTCATGTTTAATTTTCTAGTCTATAAATTGTAAGGTTGCATTTTCAATTATGTATTCAAATTCTGCAATTACAAAGGATTTGTCAACAGTACAAACTTCTACTGTACAAATTCATTTCTGGAATTCTCAAATTCAGTTCTTCTCCCCTGTTTCGTTTTTCTTCTCAAACACTTTCAGGGGGAAAGCATTTGCCTGTTTGTGGAGAGGTGGAAGAAAGGGGTTTGCATTCCACCATCCAAGCGGAGGTCAGAAATAGCTTGGAAGGTAGATGTTGAGCACCATGTAAGGAATGCAGGCACAAACAAGGTAATCAGGTACTAGAAGGCTGTCCTTAAACTGCTCCCATTTTACAAGGACAAGGCTTGTTTCATGTAATCTTCTTATACACCAAAAAGTCAAATTTTTTTAGCAATTTTTCATCACCCAAGGTGTTCGAAACCAAAAAGAAAAAAGCTTTTGACGATGAGTAATGGTATACTGAGTAACAAGCTTACACTTTTATGATGGGCAAACTTCTTGTTTGATCGCTGCAAAAAGGCCAAGGCAGAAATCGCACTAAACTATTACGGTGGTTTTGTAATTTTTTAGCAAAATTACAATCATAACAGAAAATGGTAGAGATAGACCTAAATATCTTCCAAAACTTTTAACATCTCAGAGCACTGTGGGTCATGCACTCAGTGTAGTAGTTCACATGAGTTCTGATAGGAGACAGGCAGATAGGACCTACATGGTAGCCTAGAAATCCAAGGGACTAGGGAGCTCTTATATTTTATACACCTAGAGAAAAATGAGAAGGGTTCATTCCATGAATCTGATATCATAGGTTCATAACTTTTCTATGCAGGGAATGCATATAGACTGCAACATTCGCCTCTTTGCATACAGAAAACACTAATTCATTGCTATTTTTATATCAGGGCAACATACTATTACTAAGAGTGAAGCAACTTTATATTTTGATGGTAAGTACTGCTAGACAATAAGAATTTGAATGCAACTTCTTGATTCAAAATACGAATTTGAATGCAACTTCTTTTCTGCTTCAACTGTCACCCCAGAATCAGAAAATAAAATAATAAATTATACAAGCAGATTCCAATTAAATTCTTCCACTCCCATTGATAAAACTGTCTTAATGAAGTGCTCATGAAAATCACACAGCCAGTTGAGAACAAAACAAGCAACTTATAATTCTGAAAATACAAAAGA
Source organism: Salix viminalis (assembly GCA_029228465.1). Lineage (NCBI taxonomy): Eukaryota > Viridiplantae > Streptophyta > Magnoliopsida > Malpighiales > Salicaceae > Salix > Salix viminalis. The sequence goes on from CM055438.1 coordinate 1,878,029, forward strand.
AATGAAATCAACTATATCATCAATATCAGCCAAATAAAGTGAGGATCAGAATGCTCATAAGAGCAACAACGCTACAAATTACACAGCATGTAAACCTCAATAAATCATGTTTAGTATCGTGTTTATTCAGAAATGTCAATACCAGGATTTTCACTGGTGAATAGACATTTTCCAGTTTGTTTCATCTATGAAGTTAGAGACAGGGCAGCTAAAGGCACAGAAGTTTCCGTGTGCGAGTACACAAGTACGCACAGTCTTTCAACCTCCTTGTTTTACATGAGTTCAGTAAAAATATATTGTTTGTTACAAGCATAATTATCTACAAGGTCAGAAAGATGACACTAGTGCAACTTTACAGAGCGTAAATATGATCTAAATGCTAGTGGAGCAAAGTCCCAAGTATGAAACCAAACGCAACAAAAGCTGCAAGGGTAATAAAAACAACTTTTAATTTGCTGCATGAATCATAGAAACATTAAGTATTGAAAGGTTACCTCACCTTTACATCTTGATTGTTGTCACAGAGCCCTGACAAATTTTTAAGAGCGGGACTACCATCATTGGTGGGTAGATCTAGCAGCATGGTTCTGGTGGAAGCATCTGTAGAGAATCCTCGATTGACCATTTCACAGATAAGCTGCATTGCTGTTGATGTTTCCTTGTGTTGGAGAAATCCTTGGATAATCACATTATAGGAGCAAGCATTTGGTGCGCAGCCATCCTCTTCCATTTTTCTAAAAAGTTTGAGTGCTTCAATTAGATATCCTTTTTTACAAATTCCACCGATTAACACAGTGTAGGTATGAACATCGGGCTGAAATCCTTCCACGGTGAGTCTAGAAAATAATACCTTTGCATCCTTAAGCTTCCCACACTTGCACATACCATCAATAAGGATGGTGTAGACCACCAAGTTAGGCTTCACAGCACTCTTTTGCATCTCTTGAAATAGTGCCCACCCCTCATAAAGATTCCCTTGTTCACAGAAACCATCAATCAAAGTCGAGTAAGTTATTATAGTTGGAGTGAGGCCACAGGTAGAGATGTTCCCAAAAAGCTGATGTGCAGCCCACGGTCTCCCCACTAGACACAAACCTTTTATCAGAGTATTGTAAGTAACTACAGTAGGAACTAAACCTTCTCTCAACATTTCATCAAAAACTTGCATTGCCTCATCTACCCTTTCCATCTTACAATATCCATTAAGCAAGGTGTTATAGTTACAAACATCATGCGTACTGCCCTTACTAACCATCACATCAAATATCTCTCTCGCTCCATCTACTTTTCCTTGCAAACAATATCCCTCAATCACCGAATTGTAAGCAACAGTATCCAGCACACAACCCAGCTTTTCCATTTCCTCAAGATATCCAACAGCCACATCAGCTTTCCCAACTTCCGGCTCAAAACCACGTTTAAGAATTTTTCCCCACACAGAGAATCCAAAATCAACACGGTTCAAGTGACAGAAACAGTTAATCAATATGGTGAGAGTGAAGACATTATGTTTAACTCCTCTAAGTTCCATTTCTTCGGACAGCGAAACTCCTGTCCCATGTTTTTTCATCCTCATAACCGCAGACAGTAACTGATTAAAATCATAAGTACTAGGGCGAGGATTCTTGCTAAGTCAACTCAAATTTTTATTACATCAACTAAGTCATTGGTCAATTTGATTTTTTAATTCGATCATACTTGGCCAATTCACAAATAATTTTTTTAAGCCCGGCTTGAGTTAGAGGGTGTTTGAGAATGTGGTGTGACCGGTTATATAGGAAAAGTGGATGTTTTAGATGTTTGGTTAATGTGGTTGAAAAAATCATATGGGGCCATCTAAAAATACATGTACCAGCGTTTCACGGAAAGCAGCAAATTGCTGCTTTCCGTGCATTTCGGGGCTGGGGACAAGGGAGGGCTGGGGGGGATTTTGTTTATTATATATTATATTTTCTGTGTAGGTTTATTATTTATTATATTTTCTTATAAACAATATATTTTTAATTAAAATATAAATAAATATATTAGAAGGAGATCACAATATAATTTTTGTCTTGTAATCTTAATTTTGTTTCAAATGATATTTTACTATATATTGTTTTGGAATCGCAAATGCCTTCACCTATGGATTTATAGTTCGTGATGAAATGACAAATAGTTTGATGGAAGAATAAAAACAAGTTTCTAATTTACTTGAATTATTAATTACATTTTATTATTATAATTATTAAATATATATATTAAAGTATTTCACAAGTTGAAAGCAATATAAAAAGTTTGGCAACCAAACACTTGAAAATATTTTTTAATTAACCTCAAACTCAACTACAGTTTTAATCAAACACTTTAAAAATTATTTTGAATCACAACTAAAGTATTTTTCATGAAATTATTTTTTAAAATCTCAACCACAAAAGCAAAAATAATACAAAACACGCCCTTAGGTCTCATGTCTACCCGTTTGGCTATTTTACTCCAAATTATTTTATAATTTAGTAAATGGTATTTGTATTCTTTCTATTTTCCTGATAGTCCCTATATTTTAAACATAGTGTTCAATGACGGCCCACCGAAACAAAATACAAGGTCTGTGAACCATGGGTTTAACTTAAAAAACAATACCCTTTACCTCTTGTGAGGTTGCCTTTCACAAAATGCAGACATCAATTTTAATCCTGCAGTTATTTAAAATCTTCAATTATGCCCTTTCATCCACTTTACAGTTTACACCCATTAATGAAATCCGTTAGGCATCCAAGATTAAATCCAGAATTTAAAGATTTTATCAAGCTTATTGTTTCTTTAAAAAACAACTGACTAAAGTGTCTGGAAAAATCGTATCTCATTTAAACTCTTTTTAAAAATAAATAAATTGGTATTTTAATGTTTAAAAAAACTGAAATTTTTCGGTAGGTCCACCTTAAAATATTGATGAAACGCAGGCCTGAGATGAAACTGATGAGCAACGAAAATAATACCGTTAGCATTTAATTCCAAACACAAACCCTCACTTCTCGTCCTCTGCAAAACCCATCTGCTCTCCCCTTCTCTCGTCTTCACCCTCCCGTCCCTCACTTCTCATCCTCTGCAAGAGGGGCTTTGCTGTCACCATTAAGTCATTAACGTTGATCAAAACAACTGGGCAGGACTCTGCTTCGCTTTGGTTAGATCTTAATTGACATTCGCTAAATCAATCTGCCTGCCTCTTGTTTGTCTCGATTTTAACGCCGCGACGACGACAGCTACACCCGCAATCTCTACATGTAAGTAACCAATGCCTTAAACCTTAACTCGTTTCTTTCAATTTCTTTCCTCTTTTAATTTACTTATTTAGTTGTTCAATTTTTTTTTTAGAAAAAGGTGAACTGAAGCAGGTTTGATTTAGTCTCTTGTTTTTTGGCTAATTAATTGCGGATGATACGATGTTTTCTCTTTATTTATATTAATAAATGAAAAGCAAGGTGTGGTTAATTTGAACCTCGTTAGCCTGAATTGTGATGTTTTTGTCCCCCCCCCCCCCCGCAAACCATGATATGAAAGTGTGGGTTTGTGTTTAATTTCGCATGCTTATATGTTTTAGACTCAAGGGCTTGTACCTTGGTTGTTAGAAAAGGATAGGCTCTAGAGGGTTGTACCAAAGTGGTTATAACCGAAAGGAGTTGGCATGTGCTAGCAAAAACAGAGCCTATATATCCTTTTTCCCTTACTTTCTTTCAGCTATCAATGAAATTATACAGAATCCTTTAGAATTCTCTATAGTAATTGTTCGATAGATTAATCTAGCTTAATTGTAGTGTTATGTCGAGAATTGCTTAACAATTCTCACGGGTTTAGTGAGCTTGCGAGTGAACATTGAGGGAAACACTTGGGAAACACTTGGGAAACACTTGGATTCTTGGAGGATCCTATCATTTGGTATCAGAGCCTGGTTACGAACCATGGTGGAAACACGATCAGGAGCTGTTCTTGAAGCTTCCCCAAGCAGAGTTCAAGGAAGTGCAAGAACAATGCAGCAGCAAATCGATGAGAATGCTGAGGCAATTGCCTCAGCCACAGCTAGAATGGAAGCTAAATTTGAATCTCTCCTAGCTTTGATTGAAGAGAGGTTACCTCCCACGCTACAGGAAACACCACCAAATAGGCCTCGGGAGCAGATCATAGGAGGTGATCAAGTATTGGAGAATCAAGGTGATGATCAAGAGGTACAAGCTATTCCCATTAGGGCTGAAGCACGATTTGCCATGCCAGGGAGACCTCCTCAAATGGGGATTCACCCTCAGCCAGTCCTGCCAAGGATGGGTATGCCGATGGGGGAAGAATTCGAACCCAGGGCTGGGAGGCATGCCACGGGTGCAAATCTTCAACCAATAGGAAGGAATGGCAAGGATTGGGGTTTACCCAGGCCCCCTAGGGAATATGGTGGCCAATTTGTCCAAAATGAGAATGGACTTGGGGCTGGAAGGGAATACCTAAGGCAACCTGAGCCATACCAAGGGGCTGACAACTATGTCCAGCCAGCAAGACAGCCCCATGCCTTTGAAGAACCAAGGCATCCTCATTGGGTTCAAGGTGCATTTGAGGAACCAAGGCATCCTCATTGGGTCCAAGATGCATTTGAGGAGCCATGGTTTGACCCAGGGGGAGGTAGAGCTGATCAAGTGAGGCCATGGCAGTGGCAAGGGCCTGCTAACAGAAAATTACAGTGGCCAGATCAAGAACAAGGTCAGTGGCAGCAGCCAAGGGCACCCAGGGAGCAGCGGATGATGAGGCTGGAATTTCCAAGGTTCAAGGGTGGAGACCCTACTTCTTGGATGTTTAGAGCCATTCAGTTCTTCCAATACTATCAAACTCCAGAAAATGAAAAGGTATTACATGCTTCTTACAATTTAGATGATGAGGCATTAATATGGTTTCAAGATAGTGAGCATGACATAGCGAATTGGGATGAGTTTGCTAGAGGTATTATGCTTAGGTTTGGTCCTGCTACTTATGATGATCCTATGGAATTATTGACTAAGCTTAAGCATACACATACTGTTGCTGCATATAAGGGACAATTTGAATCCATTAGCAATAGAATTAGGAACTTATCTGACATGCATAAGCTAAGTTGCTTCATGAGTGGCTTAAAAGATGAGATAAGATTGGCAGTAAAGATGCAGAATCCTAGAAGTTTAGGGGCTGCCTATTCTTTGGCCAAAATCCAAGAGGAATATCTCTTTACTATGAAGAGAAGCTCTAGGCCCAGCTTTGAGCCAACTAGAAGCACTTGGGGACAAACTAGCTCCCAACAAGCTACCAATGCCAAGAGTGATCCAAAGCCCTCACAACCGAAACCTCCAGTGGCTGTACATAGGCTTACTCCTATGCAAATGTCAGAAAGGAGGAGGAAGGGCTTGTGTTACCATTGTGATGAGAAGTGGAGCATGGGACACAAATGCAAATCTCCTTTGAAACTATACTCTATGGAGGAAATAACAGAAGAAGAGGAGGACTTTGAGGCAGAAACTGAGCAAGGGAAAGTAGAATTGGAAGAAGAACAAGGGGAGATTACACTATGTGCCTTGTTGGGAAATTCCTCTCCCTCAACCATGAGAGTGGTTGCTGTTCTAAGTGGTCAGAAAACAGTGGTGTTGCTGGATACTGGCAGCACCCATAATTTCATGGACAGTGAGTTGGCTGCTTCCCTTAAGCTGGAGGTGGATGCAACAAACAGATTTGGGGTAAGGGTAGCTAATGGTCAAGTTATCAGGACAAAAGGGGAATGTAAGGAAGTGAAATTCATCATGCAAGGCCTCCATATGAAGGTCAGTTTCCATCTATTGGAGTTGGGAGGATGTGGAATTGTTTTGGGGACCCAATGGTTGAGTACATTGGGAATGATCAGTTGGGATTTCAAGAAGTTGTGCATGGGGTTTTTACATGAAGGGAAACAGGTTTGGTTGCAAGGACTCAAGGAATCCAAGTCCTTAATCCGGGGCAGCAAGGAATGCAAGGGTAGAGGAGCTGTGAAGGGCCTGCTGTTACAAATCATGTCGACTGACTTGGCTGCCATCCAAGAAGGAGGAGAAGCACCTATGCAGGAGTTGCTAGATGCCTTTCCAAAGGTTTTTGAGGAACCTAAAGGGCTGCCTCCTAATAGGGGTCATGAGCATCAGATTTTGCTCAAGGAAGGAGTGCCACCCAATTGCCAAAGACCATATAGGTACCCCTACTATCAAAAGAATGAAATTGAGAAGATTGTGAAGGATCTACTGGACTCTGGGTGTATAAGGCCAAGCTTGTCACCATTTGCATCCCCTGTTTTATTGGTGAAGAAGGCAGATGGCACATGGAGGATGTGTGTTGACTATAGAGGGCTAAACAATGCCACAATCAAGGACAAGTTCCCAATTCCTGTAATTGATGAGCTGCTGGATGAACTACAAGGAGCTTGGGTGTTTTCTAAGCTTGATCTCAGGGCTGGCTATCATCAGATCAGAATGAAGGAAGGTGATATTGAGAAGACTGCGTTCAAAACTCATGAGGGACACTATGAGTATTTGGTGATGCCTTTTGGCCTCACCAATGCCCCTGCCACCTTCCAAGCCTTGATGAATGAGGTCTTTCGGCCCATGCTAAGGAAGTTTGTACTTGTGTTTTTTGATGACATACTAGTCTATAGCAAGAGTCGTGAGGATCATGCTGACCATCTTAACCAAGTGTTGCAAGTTCTAGAAGATAAGCAGTTGTATGCTAAGAGGAGCAAGTGTGTATTTGCTGCCCCAGAAGTTGAATACTTGGGGCATATTATCTCGGGTGAAGGAGTCAAAACTGATCCCAAGAAGATTGAAGCTATGGTTCAATGGCCAGTGCCTAAGAACCTCAAGGCATTGAGAGGGTTCCTTGGGTTGACTGGTTACTACAGGAAATTCATTAAGAATTATGGCCAGATTGCATCTTCTCTTACTGCCTTGCTTAAAAAGGATGCTTTCTCTTGGAGTCCCAAGGCTGAACAAGCCTTTGAGAACCTAAAAAAAGCAGTAAGCCAACCACCAGTTCTCGCCTTACCTAATTTCACCAAACTCTTTGAAGTAGAGTGTGATGCAAGTGGATTTGGCATTGGGGCAGTGCTGATGCAGGAGGGAAGACCTTTGGCTTATTTCAGCCAAGCCTTGAAGGGGAAGAATTTGTTCCTATCCACCTACGAGAAGGAGCTTTTAGCCTTAGTACTTTCTGTAAAGAAGTGGAGGCCATACTTATTTGCTACGGTCTTTGTGATCAAAACTGACCAGCAAAGCCTTAAACACATCTTGGAGCAAAGGGTGGGCACTCCTATGCAGCAGAAATGGATAGCCAAGCTGTTGGGTTATAACTTCCTAGTAGAATACAAGCGGGGAAAGGAGAACAAGGTGGCAGATGCCTTGTCAAGAAGGGAAGACACCACATGGAAGAATGAAGCAGAAAAAGAAACAACTAGTCTGAAAACCAATAGTCAAGGCAGCCTGCTGGCTATTTCTTTTCCATCACCTACATGGTTGGAAGAGTTAAAGACGAGTTATGAGGAAGATGGGAAGGCCAAGGAATTGATAATGAGGTTGCAAGATAAAGGAGGCCAGGAAGGATACTTCTCATTGAGAAATGGGCTGCTATTGTACAAAGACAGGTTTTCCTTGGGAAAGCATAGTAAAATGAAGGCTAAGGTGTTAGCCTTAGTCCATGACAGCCCACTTGGAGGTCATTCGGGTTACTTAAAAACCCTTCATAGGGCAAAGAGAGATTGGCATTGGGAAGGCATGAAGATGGATGTCAAAACTTATATAAAGAGTTGTGATGTGTGTCAAAGGATCAAAACTGAAACCAGCAAGATGCCTGGCTTACTCCAGCCACTTCCGATCCCTCCCAGGCCTTGGCATTCTATCAGCATGGATTTTGTTGAAGGGTTGCCAAATTCCCACAAGCAGAATGTGATTCTGGTAGTAGTGGACAGATTCACCAAATATGCTCACTTCATTGCATTAGCCCATCCCTACACAGCTTCAAAGGTAGCTAGTTTGTTCTTACAAAACATCTTCAAGCTACATGGGATGCCATCTTCCATTGTGAGTGATAGAGATCCTATTGTTACTAGTTTGTTCTGGGAGGAGTTATTTAGGCAGCAAGAGGTGGATTTAGACATGAGTTCAGCCTACCACCCACAGACTGATGGCCAAACAGAAGTGGTCAACAGGAGTCTGGAACAATACTTGAGGGCCTTTGCAGCTGACAAACCAAGTTTATGGGTGGAGTGGTTGGCCTTGGCAGAATTTTGGTTTAATACCAACTTTCATACTTCTCATAAGCTAACGCCTTTTGAGGCCTTATATGGGTATTTACCCCCAAAATTACTAGATTTTGTTCCAGGTACTACAAGGGTGGCTGCCATTGAGGAATTATTGGAGCATAGGCAGCAGGTTAAGAAGTTGTTACAAGACAACTTAAAGACTGCCCAAGATAGAATGAAGATGCAGACAGATAAGCATCGACAAGAGAGGTCCTTTGAGGTGGATGATTGGGTATACCTAAGGCTCCAACCTTTCAAGCAGAAAAGCATGCACCAGCAGCTTGGAAAGCTAAGTCCTAAGTTCTATGGTCCTTACAAGGTGCTGGCCAAAGTGGGGAAGGTTGCTTACAAGTTAGAGTTACCAGAAGATGCCCGCATTCATCCCGTGTTCCATGTGGCTCTACTCAAGGCCAAGATTGGCCAGTCTATCATTCCAATTCCTAAACTACCTCCTGTGGATGCATTAGGCCAAGTAGCACCTACACCAGCTACAATTCTGGAGACCAGACTGGTGAAGAGAAAAAGGCTGCCACAAGTGACTCAAGTTCTCACCCATTGGGAAGGTTCTTCAAGAGATGATGCAACATGGGAATGGCTGCACGAGCTCAAGGAAGATTATCCCCACCTTGTGGGCAAGGTGCTTTGAAGGGGGGGGCAATGTTAAGACCCCTCAGTTGTTTAATTTCGCATGCTTATATGTTTTAGACTCAAGGGCTTGTACCTTGGTTGTTAGAAAAGGATAGGCTCTAGAGGGTTGTACCAAAGTGGTTATAACCGAAAGGAGTTGGCATGTGCTAGCAAAAACAGAGCCTATATATCCTTTTTCCCTTACTTTCTTTCAGCTATCAATGAAATTATACAGAATCCTTTAGAATTCTCTATAGTAATTGTTCGATAGATTAATCTAGCTTAATTGTAGTGTTATGTCGAGAATTGCTTAACAATTCTCACGGGTTTAGTGAGCTTGCGAGTGAACATTGAGGGAAACACTTGGGAAACACTTGGGAAACACTTGGATTCTTGGAGGATCCTATCAAAATTCATCTCTACTTTTTTCGAGTAGGAACCATGGAAATCAAACTTTCTTTTTTGTTTTAATTTTATCTATATATTCGTATTTTCCTTTAAATTTCTGATTGATTATTATCATTTTTGTGATGTTCAGGCTATGTAGAGTGAAGATTAAAATTGTAGATCTTTAGTTTTAAATGCAGCTTCGAATCTGGAGATTGTGAGGTGCAGTTTAGGTCTGGAATTGAAGAGTTGATACTTGTTGTTGCCTCTGTAAATTGGATTAGCCATGGTGTTTTGGGAGGGTTATGTGAGTGATGAAGTGGTGGGCATTTTTGATTAAATACAAGGCTGGTGCTGGCTATTGTTTTTGCAGGGGTTGCTGTTCTCTTACAACCTTTCTGTGGATAGATCGGGTGAAATGAAAAGAATACTAGGAAAATCTGCTGCAAGTGTAGGTCTTCAACTTTCCCAGGCTTCATTCATTAATTTATTGTTTGTTCAGGAAGAAAATAAGTTCAAAAACATTGATCGAACCAGTTGTTCGACATGCTTCCTTGTCTTGTTTGGAAATTGTGTTATTGGAAATATGGGGAAAATCTGTTAACTGCTTTTTTGAATTTTTCCTTTGGGTTACGAGTCAAGTTGCATCTGAGTTTTTCGTTTGTAATATGAATCCAGTTGTTCCCATATTTATATATATACAAATAAATGTGTGTATATGTTTATGCCATTTAAAGTGACACCAATATGAAAAGCTTGATAACTAAACACATGAAACTGTTTTTCATTAACCTGAAACTCAACCACAGTTTTAACCAAACACTTCAATAATTATTATGACCCGCAGCTAAAAGTGTTTTTCATAAAACTATTTTTTTAAAACATCAACCATAAAAACAATTGCAATATCAAACACACTTTAAGACTACCGTGCATTAGCAGTAGTCATTTAGTTTATAATAAACAGGAGCTCCAACTATTCACAATTGTAGCTTCTTTTAGCAATCCTTCTTTTACAGAAATAACCATGCCACCACATACCTTAAACTTGCTGTGAAATTTGTTGAATGTAACTAACTGTCAAAGGTGGCTGCGCTACACATCCTAATCTAGAATGGCTCTCAAATGCCCTCAGCAATCATTCATGGACTTAGGAAAAGTTATGCTCTGTTGAAGATTATTTACCGGAACTTCATCTGATGATAGATAGCATGTATATATGAAAGAAATTTCTTGTGTCATTTTGTGCAAGTTATCAACTATTTATCCTTCATTTCCTTGTGTTCCCTAAGATGAAGTTTTTATTGTATTTCCATGCTTAAAACCATGATTGTTTTCCTTTTAAGAACTATTTAGCTGTTAGATATGGGATAGTATGTTTTGGTGCTTGTATTTTTTTTATTTGGTATGCTGGAACAATTAGGATGTACAACTAGCAGCACATCTTTTACCCAGATCTTCCTATATTTGATATCAAGTTTAAAATTTGGTGCAAGAATTCCTGATTTTCATTGCTTTGGACCTAAACTATATGGTTGGAGGTTCATGAAAGCAAATGACATTTCTTTTAAGAAATCAATGTCATGCCTACTTATCTTGCAAAGCACTGTGGTAACTTGTTAAGTTATGATATCTATAATACTTGGAACTATTTTGTTTCATTAGGAATTTTTTTATCATTTCTAAAATAAGTCCCTTTTCCAGACTTTGTTGACCAGGAAAAACACCATCACAGGGATCGAATATAGGAATGACCCTACCATATTTGCTTGGGAATTGATGAATGAACCCCGTTGCATATCTGATCCTTCAGGTGACACTCTTCAAGTAAGTTGTGAACTCTTTCCTATTTCTATTTTCTTACAAACATCAAGTACTTCAAACTTAAAGCTGACTTTCAAATAAAATCATTAATTTCCTGAAATTTGGGCTTCTTCATTTCAAACTTGGTTGCTGTCATAGCAACCAGAATACTTTTTCTGTGAAATTCTCATGAATAAGCGTGCTGGATTACTGAAAATATGTACTAAACTCTCTTTCATGACTTGAACTTTTTTGACAACATCTACACATTATTGCAACTGAACGGAGGAAGCAAATGTAGATAAACCAAACTGTTTAGCTTCGAGCTTACTTAAGTTGTAAACTGTGATAACTAAGCCTTAATTCTGCCTTAAGCTTACTTGTGTGTGTTTAGAGAACAGACCAAAAAGAGGGATAGATTTTTTTACCTTGAAATGATTGATTATCATGCAAGTATGCATTAACATGGCATCTAATTGCAGGATTGGATAGAAGAAATGTCAGCTTTTGTGAAAACAATTGACAAGAACCATCTTCTAACTGTGGGCCTGGAAGGTTTTTATGGTCTTAAAAACCCCAAAAGGTTAGCTGTGAACCCAGAGTTATGGGCATCAAGCCTTGGATCTGATTTTGTTCGCAACTCCAAAGTGCCTGCCATTGACTTTGCCTCTGTTCATATATACCCTGATCATTGGTAAGTGATGCATGTTTACCTAGATCTATTGTAATTTGCTCCAAGTCAGTAAAGAAAAAAATAAAACCTGATGCTCTTAACTAGCCATTATGTTTTTGTAATTTGGTTTGCATGATGTATTTTGTGAAACACCTGAGAAACCACGTTTCAATGTTTCAGTTCTGCTGGGATAGCCTTGATGGTTTTAAATGGTTTCCTTGGCCTTTCATGCTTATACATCAGACTTATAACCAATTTATCCTTTACATTGGTAGGTTTCCTCATCTAGAATTTGAAGATAAACTGAAATACGTCTCCAAGTGGATGCTTTCACACATTGAAGATGGTCACTATGAGCTAAATAAACCTGTCTTCTTCACTGAATTTGGTTTGTCCAACCTGAACAAGGACTTCCAGCCATCTCAACGGGACCGGTTTTACAAAACTATTTTTGACATTATATATAAATCTGCAAAGAGAAAGCGGGCTGGGGCAGGTGCTTTGATCTGGCAGTTATTTGTTGAAGGAATGGACGAGTTTAATGATGATTTTGGGTTTGTTCCATGGGAAAGGGAATCAACATACAGAGTACTGACTGATCAATCATGCAGATTGGCCAGAATCCAGGGAATTACTCAACAAAATAATTATTTGAAAGAATTGTGTTTGCAGAGGCAGTGAAATTTAATGGGTCAATTTCTTTGTGGGGGGATATGAGTTCTCATTTGTGGTCTGGGATTGCTCCAGCAAGGGATTCAGGTCACAGGTTTTGTACCATATTCTTCTCAATTATATAAAGTTATGAAAGCAGGTAGATGACTTAGATATTATATAGCATTATAGAGATTGCAGGGACTGCTGTAAAATCTTGTGCTTTCCACATAAGAGGCTATGATTTGATGCCTCAAAAAGGAGGTTAGGTTTAGGAATTTATCTGCTTGTAATCAAAAGTGTGTTAGTTTATGGATTGTACAATTTGAAGCTCAAAAGGGCAATGAAATCTTTACCTATCTAATGATTTTCTTTCAACAAAACTGTCTTGTCATTATACCCCGTCATTAGCATGTACTCCATTCTCTTGAGCTGGCAGTTTCTCAATTCCCTTAAGCAAGGCTACAATTTTTAGGGTTCTGCAAATTACACGAATTCAGAGGATGAATCTTTTCTACATATTATAATCTCAACAATCCCCTGGTATTTCTGTTGGCACCACTTGGTGGAATACATTGATTGTGCAGCAGGTAATTCATTGTAATTTCACAAAAAAATACAAAAAAACACAAAGATAATAATTCATTAGTAACAGAAGATTCACTATACATGCATAAGAGAGAGTTTCACTCTCATTTCACACTACCAAAACTTAACTAATTCTATTTTTTAACGCAAGCTGCATTTAATATAAAGATAAATTACAATAAAAATTAAAAATCATAACTAAGAATATAAATATATAAATACAATTAAAAAATTAAGAATTTCCCAGAAGAACCAAAAAAATAAAAGAGTTAAAACAAAATTAAAAAATAAAAATAAAAAATTACATATTTTAAAACAACATAAAAAAAAAAATATCCATGCGTGGAAGCGCTGACCAATTGCTCGTTGGGTTTTAAAGTTCATGAGAGCCTGGGGCTTCGAATCCTGACTTATGAGCTCCCTTTCTCGTAATTTCCAATGTGAAAACAATTTCCAATGAATTCATAATTTCAATTATATACACATTTTGAGAACGGATTTTGAGCGCCAAATACTTAGATTGGATTAGTTAAGTATTTGATGCCATTCGGTCTATTTGTAAATACAGAAAAACAAATAATCATTTATTTTATAAAAATATTTAAATGAGATTAAATACAATAAAACAATTTTTAAAAGAAACAAGTCTAATAATTTGAAACCTTTAAATGGTTCTCCTCTGTGTAATTTTAAATCTAGTAATAAAACAGATCATTTTGAATCCCAACTTACCTGTACTGTCTACATAGATTGATTCTAATAATCTTAAATCCCAACTAATAATCATTTATTTTATAAAAAGATTTAACTGAAATTAAATTAAACAAAACCATTTAAAATGCTTTAATTTATAAAACCTCCATGTCCTCCTTTTAGGGAAAAAAAAAACAAATAATTGTTTTTATTAATTTGTAAACTTCAATCTGCATACAAACCTTTAAATGTTTAAAATATGGATATTTGGGATATGAGAAATCTTGGGCCACTCACAGCCATTCTTCTCCTTTCTACAATTTTCTACAAGAAGTGGACATCTATAGATCCGCAATGTCTCTAATTTGGAGAGGCGTTGAATGGTTGTTGAACTTGGCAGATGCTTGAGATTCTTGCAATACCAAATACAAAGACTTCGAAGGGAAGAAAGGTTGGCCAACCAATCTGGCAAAGCTTCCTCAAATTCCTTTCCGTTGAAATCGTGTATAGTCAGTGTCTTGAGGGCAGTGAGGTGTTGAAGTTGATGCGGTACACTCTTCAGTTTATCCCATCCATATATCCACAGGGATTCAAGGGACCCACTCAAGTTGGGGTGTTGGAATGAGTTTACAAGTCCTGCAGGAAAAGCCTCCATCTCCCTTGAGAAACCACCGATAGTCAATTCCCTTAGCTGGGTGAGGCTGCCCATGCAATCCTCCTCTGAGAAATCGTTCAAACTCCGACACCCATAGATTGTTAATTCAATAAGAGAACGCAATTGTCGTAAACCGAGCCAATCAATACTGATGAGCTTATCACATCCTGTAATAGATAATCTTCGAAGCGAAGACAATTCTTGCAAATTATTAATATGGATAAGCTTTCCCCAATCCATTATCAACAAATCCTCTAGAGATGCGCAACATTGCAATCCGCTTGGAAGAGCTTCTAATTTACAACTGATAATAATCAATTTCTTCAAAGAAGATTTCAATTCTCGGAAATCACCAGGAATTGTAATCAACTCATCGCACCTTATTATTTTCAATTCCACCAGAGATGTGCAGTGTTGTACGCTTGGAATGGATTCCAGCTTTTTACAATCCTCAATCCTCAACAACTGAAGAGACGTGAAGCCATGGAATTCACCAGATAAATATCTCAGTTCATCACATTTTTCAATTCCAAATTCTACAAGAGATGAAAGACCACATATCGGAATGCTTTTCAACTTGCCACATTTGTCAATGCTTAGCTTTTCAAGACAAGGAAATACTTGATCACCTTCTCCACCTGGTACTATCCATTCTTCAAGAGCATACATATTCGACAGAGTGAGTTCTTTTAGTGCTGGAAACAGTACCCGAATGCTTTTCAACTTGCCACATCCCTTAATGCTTAGCTTTTCAAGACAAGGAAATATTTGATCACCTTCTCCACCTGGTACCATCCATTCTTCAAGAGCATACATATCCGACAGAGTGAGTTCTTTTAGTGCTGGAAACAGTACCAGAATGCTTTTCAACTTGCCACATCCCTTAATGCTTAGCTTTTCAAGACAAGGAAATACTTGATCACCTTCTCCACCTGGTACCATCCATTCTTCAAGACCACCCATATACGACAGAGTGAGTTCTTTTAGTGCTGGAAACAGTACCCGAATGCTTTTCAACTTGCCACACCACCAAATGCTTAACTTTTCAAGACAAGGAAATACTTGATCACCTTCTCCACCTGGTACCATCCATTCTTCAAGATCATCCATTTGCGACAGAGTGAGTTCTTTTAGTGCTGGAAACAGTACCCGAATGCTTTTCAACTTGTCACATCCCTTAATGCTTAGCTTTTCAAGACAAGGAAATACTTGATCACCTTCTCCACCTGGTACCATCCATTCTTCAAGAGCATACATAATCGACAGAGTGAGTTCTTTTAGTGCTGGAAACAGTACCCGAATGCTTTTCAACTTGCCACATCCCTTAATGCTTAGCTTTTCAAGACAAGGAAATACTTGATCACCTTCTCCACCTGGTACCATCCATTCTTCAAGATCATCCATTTGCGACAGAGTGAGTTCTTTTAGTGCTAGAAACAGTACCCGAATGCTTTTCAACTTGCCACATCCCTCAATGCTTAGCTTTTCAAGACAAGGAAATACTTGATCACCTTCTCCACCTGGTACCATCCACTCTTCAAGATCATCCATTTGCGACAGAGTGAGTTCTTTTAATGCTGGAAACAGTACCCGAATGCTTTT
Organism: Salix viminalis; assembly: GCA_029228465.1. Classification (NCBI taxonomy): domain Eukaryota; kingdom Viridiplantae; phylum Streptophyta; class Magnoliopsida; order Malpighiales; family Salicaceae; genus Salix; species Salix viminalis. The sequence goes on from CM055438.1 coordinate 1,894,010, forward strand.
CAACTTGCCACATCCCTCAATGCTTAGCTTTTCAAGACAAGGAAATACTTGATCACCTTCTCCACCTGGTACCATCCATTCTTCAAGATCAACCATTTGCGACAGAGTGAGTTCTTTTAGTGCTGGAAACAGTACCCGAATGCTTTTCAACTTGCCACATCCGTCAATGCTTAGCTTTTCAAGACAAGGAAATACTTGATCACCTTCTCCACCTGGTACCATCCACTCTTCAAGATCATCCATTTGCGACAGAGTGAGTTCTTTTAGTGCTGGAAACAGTACCCGAATGCTTTTCAACTTGCCACATCCCTCAATGCTTAGCTTTTCAAGACAAGGAAATACTTGATCACCTTCTCCACCTGGTACCATCCACTCTTCAAGAGCAGACATATACGATAGAGTGAGTTCTTTTAGTGCTGGAAACAGTACCCGAATGCTTTTCAACTTGCCACATCCGTCAATGCTTAGCTTTTCAAGACAAGGAAATACTTGATCACCTTCTCCACCTGGTACCATCCACTCTTCAAGAGCATACATATACGACAGAGTGAGTTCTTTTAGTGCTGGAAACAGTACTCCTGCCCTGCCACCGCTACTATAGAACTCGTTGTCTATATATTTTACTCTACCCATTCCACCTATCTCTAGAATCTTAAGGCGAGGAAGACATCCCAGTGTAGAGAGTTGTCTGCACTCACTACAATCTCTTAATCTTAGTGTTTCCAAATGGTAGAGCTTTGTGATGGATTCTGGCAATGCTCTAATATCAGTATTGGAGACATCAAGATATCTCAAATGTCTCAGCTTGCAAATTGAATCTGGTAACGCAGTGATGCCAGACCTTCGCAATTTGAGAGTTCTCAAGCTTTTGAATTTGCGAGGCCGATTGAATACATCAACCTCTGAGAAAACGGTACGCAGTTTTCTAGCATCAACCGCTCCAAATATTGACTCAACATCCCCACAAGAAATCAGATTTAGATGACGAATATGAGATGCACCATCTACTGCCGAACTCGCCTCCACATTTAACGTTTCTGATTTTGAGACCTGTAACGCAAGATCATGCACGAGATCATGCATCTTGCAACTTCTTATGATCCCATACTTGTTGCTTTCAACATCTTGGAAAAAAGAATTTGCAAGCAAGTCATTGAAACACTTGTTGCCTACGTCTTCCATCCTCGGATTTGATGGCCTGAGAAAACCTTCAGCCATCCACAGTTGAATTAGCTCTTCCCTTTCAATTTCAAAATCTTTAGGAAAAATTGAGCAGTATGCAAAACATTTTTTCAAGGTTGGCGATGACAAGTAATCAAAACTCAATCTCAATACGCGTAAAGCTTTATTTCCATCCTCTGTGTCCCAAATTCTACTGTTTAGAATTGAACGCCACTCCTGTGCCCCCTTTCGGTGCAGTGTTCCTCCCAAAACTTTAGCAAGCAATGGAAGCCCTCCACATTTCTTTGCAATGTCTTTTCCAATGGACTCCAAGTCTGCAGCTAATGGTGCCCCTCCACCCCTGCTCACCTTTTGCTTGATAATGGACCAGCATTGACCATCTGATAGTTTTCCTGGCTCGTGCTGGCTCCCTGGAGAAGTCTTCATCATGCCTGCTACTTGCTTACTGCGGGTTGTAACAACAACAGCATTCCCATTCTTCTTGTTAATTTTTAACAGTAGATCCTTCAAATCATCCCACGTATCAGGGTCTTCACTCCACACATCATCAAGAACAAGAAGAAATGTTTTGTTTTCCAGTTCTTGCTGAAGTTTTTTAAGAATTGCATCTAGATTTCTCAACCCGCCAGTATGTTCATCAATCTGTTGCAACATCTCACCTAAAATCCTCCTTTCATTGAAATCATTAGAGGCACAAACCCATAGGGTCACATCAAAATGTTTTTTCTCCCTCGCTAATTGACAAATTTTCCTTGCTATGGAAGTCTTTCCAAGACCTGCCATCCCCACAATAGAGACAACAGGCAGAACTTGTTGATCGATCGGGCCAGTCAGCAAATTCAAGATTTTAAAGACATCACCGTCTCTTCCTACTACAAGTTCTGATCTTTCAAGATAGGACTCTTTCTCTCGGTCCAACCTGATTTCAGTAGCTCCGTCTGCATGTTGTGGAGCTGTCAATCGAAGCCCACAGAGACTTGCAAGTCTTTGAATCTCATCTAGAGATCCATTGATCTCCTTAACTTTTTGACCCATACTCAGATGGAAAGCAACCGGGTTGTGGAGTGAAAAGCAGTCACGTACCTTTCCCTTCTTTTGGTCTTTTCGGAGAATCTCATAAGCAAAATCGTCCAGAACATCTTCAGCATTATAAGCTACATCTTGTAGCTTCTCCAGCAAAAGCTTCACTGGCTCGTCTGTTACGGGCCTTCTGGCTGCATCTTGGAGCACGGCTTGGATCATGGTCAAAGACTCATTGAGCTTTCGCAGCTCTCCTTTCAATCCCCAGGCAAGTCTGATCCCTTCAGCAGCTATGGAACTGACCCTTGTCAAGGTCTCCTGCATGGCAAACGTAAGAAAAAGCTCTGCTGCCATATTCTCTTGTTTTCTTTGGGAAATCAAAGAAGAAAGATTGAGCAAAAGAGAGAGAAGAATGGTCTGAAAAATGTGAAATTGGGATGAGATGAAGTGCGTTTTGGAACGATGAGGGTCCCTCCCTCCCTCCCTGGCTGTATTAGTTGATTGATTGCAGCTGGCAGCATCTTCCACGAACAACGATGCTCAAAGTTGGCATGCTGAGGCCAAGACAAGGACCTTTCCTTCTTATCTTGTGTGTCCAGATCCATCTAAGCCTGTAAACGTGGCTAATAAATGGTGGGTTATAAATTTTAAGAAATTGTTTTCATTTGAAGTGTACCAATATTCTCTTGACACGTATAGCTGTATAAGAAAGTAGTGTCAGTACATTGACTTTTCGTCGTAAACTAGCATTCAATTTTTTCAAGACCTTAATAAATTACGTTGTGTCTGCTCTATAGTTTTCAATGAGATGCCTTCAGCTTTAAAACAGAGAGACCCTCCCTCACGATTGATTGCAGCATTTTCCTTGAACCACTGTCGAATTTTCGTGGAAAATGCTGCAATCAATCGTGAGGGAGGGACCATTTTCGACCGCAGTGTTTCGAGGAAAATGCTGCAATCAATCGTGAGGGAGGGATCCTCTGTTTTAAAGCTGAAGACATCTCATTAGAAAAGTTTTTTTTGACAGAACTGGTTCGACGAAATGCTGCCAGCTGCAATTAATTGTGAGGGAGGGACCCTCTGTTTTAAAGCTGAAGGCATCTCGTTAGAAAACTATAGTCATCTTTAAAAGTCTAGATATGCTTTTACATTATATTATTTTACAAGATTTTTTTTTATTAAAAAAAACCAAAAATCTTCTGCTCCGTCCTTTTCCATAACAGCTTGGAGATTCCCTCTTTGCACTCCGGCACCTTCCTTTGAAATTGGGATGATAAGAAATGGGTGTTTGGCTCTGCGGTGGTTTCTGTGGTTGAGCCTCACCGCAGAGCCAAATCATTTGATAAGTTTTTGGACCACAGTTTTGTACTGTGAGTCCTACTAAAATACATGGTTCAACCGCAGTTTATGAGAAACATCTTTTCAATGCTTCTCGCCCGAACGCAGACGTAAGAAACGCTGCAAACATGTGTGCAATTTGAAAAGAATAGTTAACATATGGGATGGTTTTTCACCTGACTTCCTAGAAAAAAAGCCTTGACAATTCCCAGAGCTTAGCCTATGCACCTTCATCAGAAACTGAAGCTGGGGTAAAAAGAGCTCAACCTGGAAAGAGGAGTGTCAAATGCAGTTTTGCAGTCTTGCCTTGGACTTCCATCTCTCTTCTAGCAATACACGAGCTGCCACCGCCCCTCTCTCTCTCCACGGCCACTGCCCCTCTCTCTCTCTCCTCGACAGCCACCGCAGCTCCCTTTCTCTCTCCACAATCACGACCACTGCCCCTCTCTCTCTCCATAGTCACCGCAGCTCCCTCTCTCTCCTTCACAGTCACAGCAGTTGCAACCTTCCAACCCTCCTCCCGGCCAGTATTTTAGAAAAGAAATATTAAAATAATGCACAATTACCCATACATCCCTGGACCCGCCTGAAAACCACGAAAAAACCACCGTGGAAAATACAACAATACCCCCGCGTCCGGCGTCATTTTTTTGTCTTTTTCGAGGGCTAATTTCGTGGTTATACTGTGCAATAAATTCGAAAATACCATTCATGTCCCCTGGAAATTGCAAAACTACCCCCGGGACCAGTTGCCTTATTTTGTCATTTAGGGGGGCTATTTTAGTCGTTTTACTGTGCAACAAATCTGGAAATATCATTCATGTCCCCTGAAAAATTCAAAAATACCCCCGGTCCCGGGGCTAAAAATTCTCGGTCCTGGTGTAAAATGGATGAACATCATCTCGAACAGAAAAGCAAGAAAGCTTATATATAGTCACAAAAGACTTAAAGTCCTGTACATGCCATGGATATATAGTAAAACTTCCTGCTGGCAAAAAAAAAAAAAATCTTTATGGTAAACACTCAAACAACAAATATAAGGAGTGTTATGATGATTTCTTAATGAATACCATAAAGGATTCAGGAATTTTGTATTTTCCTGTAAAGTTTTCAGGATTGTGCAATTTCTTAAACACTCAAATTAATCAGAAGACAGTTAAATATGGTTACCTCAACAACAATCCCCTGGTATTTCTGTAGAGACACAAATTTTCCGCCAATCAAATTTCACCATGTGTTATTTTATTCTTTATAATTCATTCACGGTGGACGATTCATTCAATCTCGAAAAAAAAGGGGTCAATTAAGCTAAGTCAGCCATGGGAGGATCTTTTATTACTTTTAGCAGCCATTCATTTAGAAAAGAAAGTCATTTAAACAAAGCAATTTACGTGAATGAATTATTTTGCTCTCTGAACATCCTTCCAGGAAAAGGTCAAGATTTATTAAGAAGGGAGGGCATGGTTACCAAGGTAATAAGAAAAGGGAGTTGCAACTTTCATAATTCATAACTTGTTGACCGCTACTCGGAATCACAAACAGATTGCGTTATTGGATTCAGAATAACGAGATCTTTAAAACAAGATGTTACAGTGACCATTTTCAGGAAGAAGAAAAATTCATGCAGCCCGGTCAAAGTGTGGGTTGTTATTCGGGCATAAAGATAAATTTTGTTCGGTCCCTCGCATATGCAGCAGCTTTCAAATGAACAATTGGACTGAATATTCTATCATTTGATCCGATAAATCTCAATCAAGATCGATCCATAAATTTTCAATTTTTTGATTATCATATTTTATTTTCACAATAAGATTTATCCGCTTGTTGTAAAAAAATCTAATATGATCAAATCAAATTTTAGTCGGGAAATATAAAACCCTCATAGCCATATTTTTTTTTCGAGACATGCCCACTTGTTCCAAAAAGTAAGTGAACTTGTCTCGAGGGGGCATCTGTAGAGACACAAATTTTCCGCCAATCAAATTTCACCATGTGTTATTTTATTCTTTATTTTAAAGAATAAAATAAAATTGAAATAAATGACATGGAAAACAAATGAGCCTTCAAATATTTCTTGGCCAATGAAAAGTTGACACTTGAGATGAGATATTCAGGATATCTCGTCATAAAGGCAGAATTCCGTCAATAAAGACAGACATAAAGGCAAGATTTCATCAATAAAGACAGACATAAAGGCAAGATTTTGTCAATAAAGACGGACATAAAGACAAGATCCTGTCAATAAAGACCAACCAATAAAATTATGCCACGTGGCATTGTAAAAAGACCTGAGAGCCCCCTACAGATCTCTATAAATAGAGGGGCCTCAACCTAAAGGCAAGGGGGTTGGATTCTTGGAGATACAAATTTTCTTCAAGACAATCTCTTCAAGCAAGGAAGCTCTCTCTCTCAAAGAGTTCTCAAGCCTCCTTCATCTACGCTTGAAGTCTACAAAGAACGAAGCTCTGTTGGATCAAGTCAAAACGCCCCATAAGAGTTCTTCAACAACACTTTGAAGACAAATCAAGGTATTCTTCAAAGCATCAAATCACAACATCTTGCTTCGCAATACACGCCCAAATTCGCGTTCTTAGGAGTATTGTTGGCACAACAAAATGATGAAGGCAAGGAAAGTGCTCTCTACTACCTTAGTAGGACATTAAATGGGGCTGAACTGAATTATTTCCCAATAGAGAAGACATGTCTAGCATTGATGTTTGCAATCAAGAAGTTAAGGCATTACCTCCAAGCGCATTCAGTAAGATTAATCTCCCGGGCCGACCCCCTCAAATACATCATCTCAAGAACAGTATTATCAGGAAGATTGGCAAAATAGGCTTTATTGCTTCAAGAATTTGAAATTGTCTACGTCTCACAAAAAGCTGTCAAAGGGCAAGCACTAGCTGATTTTCTAGCTGATCATCCTATTCCCGATGAATAGAAGTTCTCTGAAGACCTACCTAATGAAGATGTTCTGTTTATTGAACTGTTAGAACCATGGAAATGTTCTTTGATGGCGCAGCACGACAAGATGGAGCCGGTGCTGGGGTTATATTCATCACACCAGAGGGGGAGGTGTTGCCTTTCTCCTTTTCACTTACCAAATGTTGTTCTAATAACATGGCTGAATATCAAGCTTTGATTCTTGGGTTGGAAATGGCAATGAATATAAAGAATGTCTCGCCTTAAAGTGTTTGGTGATTCTCAATTAGTCATCAGACAACTCCTTTCACTATATGAAGTCAGGAAGCCAGAATTAATCCCATATCACAAGTGTGCACTTAAACTGATAACATCACTTGATTGTGTCACTTTAGAACATGTACCACGAAAAGAGAATAAGCAAGCCGATGCCTTGGCAAATTTGGCGTCAACACTAGCATCATGTAGTGAGGAGATAAATGTCCCCGTATGTCAAAGATGGGTCGTTCCACCACTAAGCCACGACATAGAAGAGAAAGAACAAGTGGGCGTAGTTTTTGTCTACGAGATTGAAAGAGAAGATTGGCGTCAACCGCTTATCGATTATTTGAGACATGGAAAACTACCTAACGACTTACGCCATAAGACAGAGGTGAGGCGAAGAGCTTCTCGCTTCATATACTTCCAAGGCACTCTTTATCGACGCTCTTTTGAGGGAATCTTTTTGTGCTGTCTCGGAGAAGAAGAAGCAACAAAAGCACTAGAAGAAACTCACTCAGGGATTTGTGGAGCACACCAATCAGGCCCTAAACTTCACTTCCGGATCAAAAGAATGGGATATTACTGGCCAACAATGGTGAAGGATTGCATAGACTATGCTAGAAAATGTCAAAGTTGTCAATTGCATGCTAATTTGATCCACCAGCCACCCGAGCCTTTACATCCAACAGTTGCCTCTTGGCCCTTTGATGCTTGGGGACTTGATGTGGTAGGACCATTGCCGAAAAGCTCCGGGGGGGCATCTTTACATATTGGCTGCAACAGATTACTTCTCCAAGTGGGCAGAAGCTGCAGCATTAAGAGAGGTCAAGAAAGAGACAGTTGTAAGCTTCATCCGAACAAACATCATTTACCGTTATGGGGTACCAAGATACATCATAACCGATAATGGAAGGGAATTCTACAATACAGCCATGAACAAGTTGTGTGCACAGTTCAGTTTCAAACAACATAACTCTTCTATGTACAATGCTCCGGCTAATGGTTTGGCGGAAGCCTTCAACAAGACTTTATGCAACATTCTCAAGAAGGTGGTGAATCGCTCGAAGAAGGACTGGCATGAGAGAATTGGTGAGGCGCTATGGGCTTATCGTACTACATTCCGAACACCAACTCAAGCTACTCCATACTCCCTGGTATATGGGGTTGAAGCTGTTCTTCCACTAGAATGTCAAATTCCATCTTTAAGAATTGCGATCCAAGAAGGGCTTTCCAATGAAGACAATGTTCGCCTACGCCTTGAAGAGCTTGAAGCTTTAGACGAAAAACGTCTTGAGGCACAACAACGACTAGAATGTTATCAAGCACGACTTTGTAGAGCTTTCAACAAGAAGGTGCGACCACGCTCCTTTCAAGAAGGGGATCTTGTCTTGGCAGTAAGACGACCGATAATCATGTCAAAACGCATGGGCAGCAAGTTCCTCTCCAAATGGGACGGCCCTTATGTGGTTCAAGAAGTCTACACCAATGGAGCTTACAAGATTGTTGATGAGAATGGATTGAGGATTGGGCCTATCAATGGCAAATTCTTAAAAAGATACTATGCTTGAAATCTGATGTAGCTCCTGGCCCGCACGAGCTAAAACTGTGAAAGGCACAAAAAAAAAGTAAAAAAAATGTGAACTACGTTATGACTTGATCCTTTTATCCACAAAGGTACGTAGGCAACTTGGAATTCATTCCAAGTACAGTCATGCAAAAAAAAAAATCTTTTCAAGAATTTGCCATTGATAAGTTTCTGGAAGCGGCAGACTTGATAAGTTTGAATTTTAAATTCTTGCTCAGAATGACAATACTTGACATAAGGCTCTCTGAAAGAAGAGATACTTAAAATTCTGTTGGGTGTTTAGAATCAATTGCTGGATCATAGTGCCATCCACACGGTTCTTCAAGGTTCGGTTCAACTTCGCAAGTTAGACATTAAAGAGCAAGTTTACATCCTCAACAGCAACTTCATGCCAGCAAATCTCTTCAGGTTTATATGTTGATCTCCATCTAATCGTCTCTTCCATCATTTTCTTTGCTTTGTCTACATTCCAGTTCCTAGCATCCAGATATATTTCGAAAGCACGCGTCGGTGCAATATTTTAAATCTAGCGCCCCGAGAGCGGTCCAATAGCAGCCTTGAGCTCATTGATCTTAGATTCATGCTGCACTGAATCGTTTTCCTGATCATGGCTGGTATTATTCCGCCAGTGAAACATGGTGACAAGTATCAGTATAATCTGCAGCTGTATTCAACTTTAAAGGTTAACTGATAACATGTCAAGTGAAGGGGAGATATGTAGACACAATTTAAAGGTCCTCACATCCTCACGCAGATCAGCCATAAAGAACATCAGGAAAAGTCTGAGTATAAAGTAACCATCGACCAGCAACATTTTGGCAAGATCATTTCCGCTGTACTTGTCGATTGGTTCGGCATAGCAAGCTCGGATGTGTTTGTCAAAAAGTAGGATGGCTTTGCCATATTCATCAGGATGCTTAACACGAGCTGGTGTTCGGGCAAGGAAAGACAGCATGTAGTGTAATTTGTGAACTTCCATAGCCACCACGCTCTGCTCTCCATGATGAAGAGGTCCGATTGAGATGATGTGAGGACCATATGCATCGTGAGTCACAGCCAGAAGGATATTATAAGTCTGAGACGGTAGAGCTGCTTTGGCGCTGATGTTTGGCAAATTCTGGAGCAATGGGAGAACTCACGACGTTTGCAGAAATTAACCAGAGTTGAGAGAATACCACAAGAATCAATTCGGGGCTGAGGATATATCATAATTTATGGCAGCAATGTTTAGAAAACACTGGTGACAAGGATGTTAAATCCCTTGCAACAACTTCGGCCATGAATAAACCTGATGAGCAAGAAATTTGCGGTTCTGGACCACTGGTTTGAAGATCATGCAAATTCACACGTGAAGTTTGAGAAACTACATGAGTGGAACCAGTTCACAAGCTGAAGCAACAAAGACGAAATTCTGCTTCCACGGGTTTGTAAACACAATGGACATCCAAGATTGAAAGTTTTGGCAATGCGGGTAACAGTAAGGAAAAGTAATAAATGGAATCTGCATAATTTATCCTTTTCTTCGATTTGAAAAGATTCTGGCAAGATAAATAAGCTATCTAGCAAAATCAAGTAAATAGTCATTAAAAGTTTCAAATCGAAACCTTAAAAAGAAGATTGTTGGCAAGCATGTCCACGGCAAGCTGTTCCTCCACAAGAAGCAGTCCTGACTTTGAAGATAATGGTTCGTAAGGCCTCTCCCATGCACATCATCACTCTTATGAGTCCCTTATTTGAAGTTGCCTTTGCGAGGAATTCTTCCTACAGTCGGGAAAGAAAAGAAAGAAGAAAAAAAAAAACTTCAGCTATTAAGATCATAAAAAAAAAAGAAGTAAAAATGTCGCTTACCAGACTATCACCAATCTCACATCTGGTCACAAGGAAGAGCAACATTCAACATGAAGTGTTGCGTGATGGGTACCAGGAAAAGAGCAATACAATGTTTTTTTTATATAGCCGCCTCAGTGACTTTCCTAATCTAAAACAAAATCTTTTCTTATTCTGTGAGAGCAAAGTCGGCTTCCAGTACAGGAAATTGTGTGTTATTCCCTTTCTTGATAATTCATTCACGGTGGACGATTCATTCAATCTCGAAAAAAAAGGGGTCAATTAAGCTAAGTCAGCCATGGGAGGATCTTTTATTACTTTTAGCAGCCATTCATTTAGAAAAGAAAGTCATTTAAACAAAGCAATTTACGTGAATGAATTATTTTGCTCTCTGAACATCCTTCCAGGAAAAGGTCAAGATTTATTAAGAAGGGAGGGCATGGTTACCAAGGTAATAAGAAAAGGGAGTTGCAACTTTCATAATTCATAACTTGTTGACCGCTACTCGGAATCACAAACAGATTGCGTTATTGGATTCAGAATAACGAGATCTTTAAAACAAGATGTTACAGTGACCATTTTCAGGAAGAAGAAAAATTCATGCAGCCCGGTCAAAGTGTGGGTTGTTATTCGGGCATAAAGATAAATTTTGTTCGGTCCTGCATATGCAGCAGTTTCAAATGAACAATTGGACCTGAATATTCTATCATTTGATCTGATAAATCTCAATCAAGATCGATCCATAAATTTTCAATTTTTGATTATCATATTTTATTTTCACAATAAGATTTATCTGCTTGTTGTAAAAATCTAATATGATCAAATCAAATTTTAGTCGGAAATATAAAACCCTCATAGCCATATTTTTCGAGACATGCCCACTTGTTCCAAAAAGTAAGTGAACTTGTCTCGAGGGGGGCATCTCAGAGAGACACAAATTTTTCGCCAATCAAATTTCACCATGTGTTATTTTATTCTTTATTTTAAAGAATAAAATAAAATTGAAATAAATGACATGGAAAACAAATGAGCCTTCAAATATTTCTTGGCCAATGAAAAGTTGACATTTGAAATGAGATATTCAAGATATCTCGTCATAAAGGCAAGATTTCGTCAATAAAGACAGACATAAAGGCAAGATTTCATCAATAAAGACAGACATAAAGGCAAGATTTTGTCAATAAAGACGGACATAAAGACAAGATCCTGTCAATAAAGACCAACCAATAAAATTATGCCACGTGGCATTGTAAAAAGACCTGAGAGCCCCTACAGATCTCTATAAATAGAGGGCCTCAACCTAAAGGCAAGGGGGTTGGATTCTTGGAGATACAAATTTTCTTCAAGACAATCTCTTCAAGCAAGGAAGCTCTCTCTCTCAAAGAGTTCTCAAGCCTCCTTCATCTACGCTTGAAGTCTACAAAGAACGAAGCTCTGTTGGATCAAGCCAAAACGCCCCATAAGAGTTCTTCAACAACACTTTGAAGACAAATCAAGGTACTCTTCAAAGCATCAAATCACAACATCTCGCTTCGCAATACACGCCCAAATTCGCGTTCTTGCAAAGCACAAATCTTAGCTTGATTACTCAAATAAATCAAGTCACCATACATCAAATCCAAGGGAAGAATCAAAGGATTGCCATATTCTTTTGATAGAATATATTACATAGAGATTGTACCCATTCATATATTTAATAAAATCATATATTTGTACACGTGTGCTTGTTTAATTTCAGGTGAACAAAATTGTGTCTACAAATTTCTGGCGACTCCACTGGGGAAATCTCTACCTTTCATCTCTTCCCTTCAAGAAAGAATTTTCAACAAAATCTCAATGGCAACTAGGAGGAACATGATCACCATTGTCGCTTCGAAAAGCAACAAGGCCATTGATTCAAGTCCCCAACATACTATTGAAGATTCTTCAACTCCGCCATTGAAAACAAAATCCATCGCTCGAGTTGTATGCACAAACTAGGCCGATTCTCAAGATGACATCAACTTCGAATGCAAGAGGGGCACAAGATGTCGCCTCAAAGATGAAGCCACAAGCAACTCCACTACAAAAGTCAAGTGAGGCGCGCGAAATGGTCTTCAACACTCAAGGCGACTTTGACGATTCACCTATGGAAACTGCTCCGTGTCAATCACCAAATAAGGCTTCGGGTTCTAGCACCATGTCAGTGATGATGACCGAGACAACATCTTTAGAAGATCAAGTGGCTAACTTGACAAAACTCGTCGAGGGGCTTTCGACTTCACTCAAGGCAAAAGACCGCGAGATAGCAAAGTTGATGAACAAACTTGAGAGCTTGAACGAAAGAGGCCAAACCTCGACTAACAAGGCTTTTCAAGTAGATCAACTAGATGTCATTGAGGAGTCTGCAATCGGAGCTGTGGAGAATATACGTGATATTACTGATGGCATCTTCACCACAAATCAACTAAAAGAACTCATCAAGGAAGCCATCACAGACCAGGTAGAAAGCTCAATTCAACCCTCATATTCGTATGTGAAGCCGTACACCCAAAGAATCGACCTATTAAAGATGCCTCTAAGTTACCAACCACCAAAGTTTCAGCAGTTCGATGGCAAGGGAAATCCTCGACAACATATAGCTCACTTTGTGGAGACTTGCAACAATGCCGGGACTAATGGTGATCTCATGGTAAAACAGTTTGTTCGTTCCTTGAAAGGTAATGCCTTTGACTGGTACACTGACTTGGAGTCTTGCTCGATTGATACTTGGGAGCAGTTGGAGCGTGAGTTTCTTAACCGCTTTTACAGCACTCGTCGTGTGGTTAGCATGATTGAACTCACTAATGCATGTCAGTGGAAGGAAGAGCCTGTCATCGACTACATTCATCGGTGGAGAAACCTTAGCCTCAACTGTAGAGATCGACTCACCGAGACTTCTGCGCTAGACATGTGTATTCAAGGGATGCATTGGGGACTACGATATATCCTACAAGGCATCAAACCAAAGTCTTTTGAAGAATTGGCTACTCGTGCACATGATATGGAACTTAGCATTGCGGCGGCTGAAAGTTCATCGTTACCTATGCAAGAGCCTAAAAGAAATAAGCCTGAAGGTCGTAGATTCGGAAAGAGCACTCTGAAGGTCGAGGGAAAGCAATCGCTAGTAGTTAACTCGACTGTTGTAAGGGTACCAACTGGAGTTAAGAGGAATGATCATGCAACGCCGACTACCTTTCAAAGGGGTGAAAGAAAGAAACCATCATTGAAAGAGCGACAGGAAAAAGTGTATCCATTCCCTGACTCAGACATATCTAGGATGCTGGATGATCTGCTTGAGGCAAATATCATTGAGTTGCCGGAGGTGAAACGCCCTGAAGAAGCAAACCAAGTAGATAATCCGAATTATTGCAAATATCATCGCTTAATCAGTCATCCCGTAGAGAAGTGTTTTGTGCTGAAAGACAAGATCATGAGGCTACACGAGAATGGAGATATCGTTTTTGATGATGAAGTAGCAGCCTCTAATATCACAACCACGGTCAAGTCAGGACCATGTCAATCACTCTCTACAATAAGTTTCGGCTCCTGTGAACCTATAAGACTTGATGCCATTTTCCCGATGAGCTTCACTGTATCCTCAAGTCAAACTCCATGTATAACCCTCACACCTCAAGTTGACGACTTGAAGCCTGAATGGTCTGAAAATTATAATGATGAAGGATGGACTTTAGTCACGCGTAGAAGAGGAAGGAGGAAGCACATACAAATGACAAAGCCAACAAGAATGAGGATCTCAATGGTGAGGAAGCCAATTAGTGAGCCGATACGCCGAAAGACTCAACAAAAATCCATACCAGTTAGAAAGGAGGGTTTTTCAGCTCAAAGTATAAGAAAGCTTGTTACACTGAATGAGTACATGCCAACAGAAATGAAAAGAATTGAAAATGTACCTGTTGCAGGGTTTTTATATAAGCTTGATAGACTTATGCCTCATGTTTGCTTCTTGAGCAATCTTTGTTAAGGTACTCGTTAATATTAATTTCTTAAAAAAGGCTAATCACATATTTGATCGGAATGGTTTGTTCTGTAATAAACATCATAAATTCTTGACATTGTTTTATCTGGTATTGATTCATGATAATGTTTTTGATATAGCTACTGATTTACTGATTTGATTGGTTCACTGGAAGCAGGGTTGCGATACTTCTGTCTTCATGAATGATGATGTTCTTGCACTTGCCACCAAATAAAAAACATTCCATCTCAACGGGACCGGTTTTACAAAACTATTTTTGACATTATATATAAATCTGCAAAGAGAAAGCGGGCTGGGACAGGTGCTTTGATCTGGCAGTTATTTGTTGAAGGAATGGACGAGTTTAATGATGATTTTGGGTTTGTTCCATGGGTAAGGGAATCAACATACAGAGTACTGACTGATCAATCATGCAGATTGGCCAGAATCCAGGGAATTACTCAACAAAATAATTATTTGAAAGAATTTTGTTTGCAGAGGCAGTGAAATTTAATGGGTCAATTTCTTTGTGGGGGGATATGAGTTCTGATTTGTGGTCTGGGATTGCTCCAGCAAGGGATTCAGGTCACAGGTTTTGTACCATATTCTTCTCAATTATATAAAGTTATGAAAGCAGGTAGATGACTTAGATATTATATAGCATTATAGAGATTGCAGGGACTGCTGTAAAATCTCGTGCTTTCCACATAAGAGGCTATGATTTGATGCCTCAAAAAGGAGGTTAGGTTTAGGAATTTATCTGCTTGTAATCAAAAGTGTGTTAGTTTATGGATTGTACAATTTGAAGCTCAAAAGGGCAATGAAATCCTTACCTATCTAATGATTTTCTTTCAACAAAACTGTCTTGTCATTATACCCCGTCATTAGCGTGTACTCCATTCTCTTGAGCTGGCAGTTTCTCAATTCCCTTAAGGCTACAATTTTTAGGGTCCTGCAAATTACACGAATTAAGAGGATGAATCTTTTCTACATATTATAATCTCAACAATCCCCTGGTATTTCTGTCGGCACCACTTGGTGCAATACATTGTGCAGCAGGTAATTCATAGTGCAGTCTGGTGCATGCAGTAAACCTAGCTTGACAAACATCTGTTTAAGCAGCCCTGTAAGTGTGAAATCTGTTGTCCGCCTGCTTCGTGTTTAAGTTCGCATTTGCCAAAGCATGCAGTGACGTAGAAACATGATATGCAACTTATGTCCAATTTGCCACATTTTTTAACTAGTTGAATTCTTCCGAAGTAGGGTTTTGAAATGAAGTTCCCTCAATTGATTATACAAGAACCATGTCCAATTTGCCACATGTTTTGTTGGAAACATGGTCAAGTGTTTCCTCAAAAGTTAGCTAAAAAAGAAGAAAAGAACTGATTGGCTAAGTTTTACAGTACTCTGGTACTTGTCAGCCCTGCAAAAAATAAGCAAATGTAAACATATTGATTTTTCTGTTTCAGATGCGGTTTTACAGTGGCAGAAAAAACTAACGCCGTCACTTCTGTAAAAGACAAGAAAGTCTGCGAGAAAAAAAAAACTTTATCTCTGTATGGTTTTCTGGATACAGCAAGTGCGTTTGGTGCAGCATCAAGCTTGTGAAGAACCACACACACTCAACTGAAAATAACGAGGCATTTTTAGAGGAGATTTGCTCAAGCCATCAAAAGTTTACACTGTAAGATGAGATTTTTAAAACAATTTTATATATTTTAGACTTAATTTTATTAGATAAAATGTTGGTGATGCAATTCAAACTCTTTATCATTTCAAGTTAGATCACTCTCTTACGGTATTCCCTATTTATCTTCAAGTGGGCATGCATATTGTTAAACCCTTGCTTGTTTTCTTCTCTGATTTGTTTGTCTTCGGACAAACAAAATGCGCAAATCAAATGGGATTTCTCTAATGGGCCATTTGTTAATATTACATTATTTTATAAGCAAAAATGTCCTTCCCCGTTGACCTGCTCTGTGAATACAGATACATTCATTTGAAACCTCTATATGATTCTCTAATGGGCCATTTGTTAATATTTTACTCCTACTGTGACCATACTAATCCCACCATTAAGAATGACATCAGACCAACAAGAAAGGGAAAAAAAAACTCTCTATTTCACAAAAGTCAGACTTGCTTGGCTTGGGGAGCAAGCACTGAATTGGTGACGGACAGGTAAGCAATTGTCCGAGATGCTGGTTTGGATCAACTCTTTGTATCTTATAGTTAAGGCTATAAATCAGGGCTGCAGCCATATTTTTCAGTTCATTGGAACTGTTTGGTTATCCGGTGGCTTGAGGTAAGAATCTTGAAACTTATTTTGCTGTCAGATATTTGAGCCAGCAGAAGTTGAAGCTATAGAAGTCTTGGGAGCGAGTTTTACGACAACTTCTCTGGCGACTGAAGGTGAATTAATTAGCCGCGAATCCTATAAATGGCAGTGCAAATGATCAAACCTATTTTGTCAAGCCATATGAAGATCCAGATTCAAGATTCAGAATAGAAGAGGCTAAGATCCTGATAAAGAGTATATATAGGAGAAGGTTTGACGTAGACAAAAAGATAGCCGAAAGAAGGGTATGTGGCATTACGATTTGAAATCATTACAGTGATTTAGTAACTAGAATGCTAACTTTTTGAAACCACTAATTTTACTTTCAATCACAGTCAGATCGAGAAGAGGTACTCTCAAGGTTGAAAATCCTACATGAAAGAGAAAAGAGATTGAAATACGACATGGTTTGGAGGAAGAAACCGCAGGAACATTTACAGCTAGCTCTAGACAAGCTGAGTTTCGCAAACAGCGCGTACCAGGATCGAGAGATAGATTCATGCTTGGTTGCCGATGACATAAATTATCGTGTAAGAATGAATAACATGTTTAGTGTTCAATCAGTCAGAGCCATTTTGGCTCTGTAACATCTTGACTATAGTTCTTCTCCACTTACCATGTCCCTTCTAACTGACCTGTGAAACTGAGTTCAGAACTTGAATTTCAAAATGCTACATGGGAGCAAGAATCTGGCTGCGGAGAAAAAAATTCTGAGAGAGATCAAGGCAAGTGAGAAGGGTAAGATTGTTAGTCTGTGGTCATCACTGACGGAGATCGATAATTCTGTAAGTTTAAATACTGAATCTGTTTTCTTATTCTTTTAATATATTCACTGGTGTCTAGACCTGAATTTACTCACTGTTTTTGTTAGATTTATCGATTGCGTTACACGCCATGCTATCCCTCACACGACAGCGCAGGTGGAGATAAGCAGATGTTGAAAGAGATGAAACAATTGGAAACTGCTAGGGAAAAAGTTGTTGCTAATGCTTCTGTGAAGGGAATGATACGGAATTCATTAAGTACAAAGAAAGCCTTGCAAGAAGAATTCAAGGTAAGACTAAATAACTATATTCTCATCAACTTCCATGTTTGTCGAAAAAATCAACCATATATTCTCCATCTAATCAAGATGCTACATTTTTCTTCTTCTAGATTAAAGATAAGGAATTGTGATAGGAGTTAATAGCTGGAGGGAAATTGAAGGGAAAATCAATTGAAGAGTTTGTTATAATTTCTGTTACAAACTCTATACTTTCTGTTACACACTTTGTGCATGGTTTTATTACCGAGAGGGGAGCCATTATACAGCTATGTTGAATAATATACAGAAATACATTCTTGAAATTCCTCTATTCTTGGTTGTTATCCTAAGGTAGAAAGATAGAGTTCTATCATTGGTATCAGAGCCTTTGATCCTCTAAGCTGTTCCTTTAGTGTATGACCCGTGCTCGTGTTCGTACTCGCTCGACATCCATGGAAGCTCGCGTTGCTGCGCTTGAGGCTTCTAGTTCCAAGAACCAGCTCCTTCTGGAATCTATTCAGCGTCTCCTTGAGGATAAATTTGCATCCATTGACAAACACCTTGATTCAATTGATTCTCGGCGAGAGGGAGCTGATCAGACATTTCCACCTCCAACTAATGAAGACGAAGGTGAAGGCAGTTGCAGGCGAGGAGGGATGGATCAACGAGAGAGAGAGAGAGGCTGTCGTTCTGAGAATCATATGCCCTTCATTAAGATGGATTTTCCTCGATTCAACGACGGGGATGATCCAATTTAATGGGTCTACAAGGCAGAGCAGTATTTTGATTATTTCTCGGTGCCACCTGAGAAAAAAGTCAAAATGATTTCCTTCCATCTTGATCGGGAGGCCATGCAGTGGTACCAGTGGGAGGAGTGTGCGTCTTCCTGCTCCAGTTGGGAAGATTTTGTGAAGGTGTTTTGCAGAGAATTTGGCTCTTATGGGTTTGAGGATTTTACAGAGGCACTCTTCAAGCTTCGTCAGACTGGCTCCTTGAAAGATTATATTGCTGAATTCAGGCGATTGGCAACTCGAATTCGTGACCTTAGCCCAACCTTTCAGCTGAGCTGCTTCGTTGGAGGATTACGAGAGAAACTCAAGCATGATGTTAAGTTGTTGCGTCCTGCGATATTAGGGAATGTATTCTTATATAGGAAATATTTGTATAGACTTATCTTGTGTAATAGGGTACACCATAACACATGTACACATACCCTACTTATATAAATACATGAGGAGCAGCCATATTAGGTATCACGCTCAATACATTCAGCCCAAACTACTTGTCTCAACTTGGTATTAGAGCACACTCGGTTCCTCTCCTCTTTGCGTCGTCTGTTCAATTATTTTTGCTCTTCCTCTTTTGCGTCGTTTCCACTTGGCTGCTCTGTTCTGTTCAATTACTTTGTTTTTCCGCTTGCGCCTTTCCACTTGGCTGCTCTGTTTCCAATTGGCTATTCTACTTTGTTTTTCCGCTTGCGCCGGTTCCACTTTGCTCACGTCCTTCTCCACTGTCAACGTGACAATTGTTTTGCCTTTCCTCCTTGCGCCGTTTCAACGCTGCTCCTATATCAACGTGACAATTGTTCTGCTCAACGTGACAATTGTGGAATTGTTTCAACGCTGCTCACGTCCCTCTCCACTGTCAACGTGACAATTTTTCTGGCTGCACTATCATAGGCTGCACTATCATGGCTCAATCGAATAGCATCAATACTGGAATCAATACCAGTCCCTCTTCTCCAAAGTCTGCTGCAACACCACACGCAGCCATCTCTTCCTCTACTGCATCTGCTACACTTGTTCCTCTCTCCAATACACAGCAGGTTATAAATCTCAAACTTACAAACAACAATTATCTGTTTTGGCGTATGCAGATGAAGCCGTATTTAATCGGTCAAGGAGTCTTTTCTTTTGTTGATGGCTCTACACAATGTCCTTCTCCCTATGCTTCGGACAGTTCTTGCTCTCTAACATTGGCTTGGAAACAGCAAGACCAACTAATCCTAAGTGCCTTGCTATCCTCTCTCTCGGTTGAAGTTCTCCATCTGGTGGTTGATTGTCCCACTTCTGCTAGTGTGTGGAGCACCCTTGAATGTGCTCTTGCTTCCCCATCTAATTCCAGAATTATGCAACTACATGGCTCTCTACAGGATTTGCGCTAAGGTGATGATACTGTCACCCTTTATCTGCAACGCGCAAAGGGATTGTTTGATGAATTGGCTGCAGCTGGTAGACCAATCTCCCTTACTGATTTTAATTTATATGTATTTCGGGGATTGCGTGGTGATTTCCGTGACTTGGTTACCACTTTGTCAACCAAAGCCGAACCATTATCTTATTCTGAACTTCACAGCCACCTATCTACACATGAATTCATCCATAGGAATGTTGTGCCTGCTGCACCTCTTCTCCCCACACCAGCGCAACTCCCATCGGTGTATGTTGCTCAGCGTGGTTACCCGGGTGGACAAAGCAATGGTTTTAGGGGACGATGTGGTGGATGGAAAACTCATTCACGTGGAAATTATAATCAGCAAAATGGGCAGTCTTTTAGAAGTGGACAGTGGCAAGGCAATTCAAACCGATTCACATCACAAAATCAATGGCCTCGTCAACAGGTAAAATGTCAGCTTTGTTATGCATATGGCCATTCTGCCCAGCAGTGTTCACAACTTGCCCATCATGGAACTCAAGCCTCGGCAAATTTCTCATTCCGCAATGGCTCAGCCGAGGATCCAGCCATGAAAGAGTCGACTGACTGGTTTCCCGACACAGGTGCGAATCACCATGTTACTCCGGACATTAATGGTATGACTTCCGTAAATCCCTATCTTGGTAATGATCAATTACATGTTGGTGATGGTAAAGGACTTGTTATCTCTAATATTGCTCATAATCTCTTGCATACCCCAAAAAGAGTTTTCACTTTGTCCAACATATTACATGTCCCTAATATTAAAAAGAAATTGTTATCCGTTCAACAATTTTGCCGTGAAAATCATGTCTTCTTTGAGTTTCACTCGTTTTTGTTTTATGTTAAGGATCTCATCACCAAGGAAGTTCTTCTTTCCGGTCAGAGTAAAGATGGCCTCTACGTTCTTTCCGAGTCGTCCGCCACATTCCTGCCACAAGCCTTTTTGTCTAGTAGCATGGCCACTTCTGCCGATATTTGGCATCGTCGCCTCGGTCATCCCAGTTCCCGCATTTTGAGCCTCTTAGCGTCAAATAAAAAGGTCGTTTGTACTCCTCGAATTTCTAATTTTCAATGTCAAGCTTGTCCGCTAGGAAAATCCTCGCGTTTGTCATTAGGACCCACGGGTCATAAAACATCAACTCCTCTTGAACTTATTTTTAGTGATGTGTGGGGTCCTGCTCCGATGTTTTCTTCTGATGGTTTTCGGTACTTTGTCATTTTTGTGGATGCTCATACAAAATTTATTTGGTACTATCCTATTGCACTCAAATCCGATGTGTTCAATGTTTTTCAACAATTTCAATTACTTGTTGAACGTCAATTCTCTTGCAAAATTAAAAATGTGCAAACTGATTGGGGTGGTGAATACCGAAAATTAAATTCTGTCTTCAAAACAATTGGTATTCACCATCGACTCATATGTCCACATACTCATGAACAAAATGGTACTATTGAACGTCGCCATTGTCATATTGTTGAAACTGGTCTCACCATGTTAGGCCAATGTAAGGCTCCTCTAAAATATTGGAACTATGCGTTTGAAACATCGGTTTATCTCATTAATCGTATGCCCACCGCGGTTTTACGCAACAAGTCTCCTTTTGAATGTTTACTTCGTCAAGTACCTAATTATGCTTTCTTGCATGTTTTTGGGTGTCTTTGCTTTCCGTTTCTTTGTCCTTACAATGCTCATAAACTTGATTATCGCTCCACTCCTTGTGTTTTCCTTGGTTACAGTTCGTCCCATCTAGGTTATCGTTGTCTTGATTTGTCGTTTGACCGCGTATACATTTCCCGTCATGTCCGCTTTAATGAACATGTTTTCCCTTTTATTGAGTCAACCATAAGGTCCACAAACTCCAACTCTACACCCGTGGCTGTCTCCAACCTTCCTTCCCTCACCTTTTCCTCCGTAAATCCCGTCCCAGCACCACCTATTCCTTCCACTAACCAGTCTGCTCCTTCACCATCTCCATCTATGTCTATTGATCATTATGCAGGTACAGGATCAGCGGCTCAAGTTCAACCTTCATCTCCTTCCTCCTCGGCTGCGG
The DNA here is from genome assembly GCA_029228465.1 of Salix viminalis. Classification (NCBI taxonomy): domain Eukaryota; kingdom Viridiplantae; phylum Streptophyta; class Magnoliopsida; order Malpighiales; family Salicaceae; genus Salix; species Salix viminalis. Next base: position 1,915,754 of record CM055438.1, read on the forward strand.
ACTCTCCAACTTTGCCATCCATATTATCTCCATCATCTGGACACTCGGATCAGTCTCTACCCGGTTTGGATCTATGTGTGGATCTTTCCACTTATTCTCTTCCACAGCTGCCCTCCACTACTATGCCGTCTGCTCCACCACTGCCTCGGCAACATTCTATGGTGCTGCGGCCTAGGCAGCCGAAGACTGCTAATCTCAGCTCCTTGTCCGTCTCCTCTCCGTCGGTCTCTCCTTCCCGGGTACTGTCTCCCTCTGATTTTGAACCTATGAGCTTTAAGGAGGCTGACCGTTTTGAGTGTTGGCATTCTGCAATGAAGGATGAAATTTCTGCCTTACATGCTAATACCACTTGGTCCTTGGTACCGTTTGACCCTTCCATGAATATTGTTGGTTGCCGATGGGTTTATAAAATAAAACGCCGAGCGAATGGGGAAGTTGATCGCTACAAAGCCCGTTTGGTTGCGCGGGGGTTCACCCAACAGGAAGGTATAGATTATTCTGAAACTTTCAGTCCTGTTGTCAAACCAACTACTGTTCGGTTAGTTCTCACAATTGCAGTATCAAAAGGATGGCAGATTCGGCAACTTGATGTCCATAATGCCTTTCTTAATGGCTCCCTTCATGAGGTTGTGTACATGCAGCAACCCCCCGGTTTTATTGACACCACTTTATCTACACATGTTTGCCGTCTTCATAAATCTCTATACGGTTTGAAACAAGCACCACGGGCTTGGTACATGCGTCTAAGTGATTTCCTTCTAACTATTGGTTTCAGGGCTTCAAAGGTTGATACTTCTCTATTTATTCTGAGTGGTTCTCATGATATATGCTACTTATTGGTCTATGTTGATGACATCTTGATTACTGGTAATAATTCTGCACTTATTCATCGTCTTATTACTCTGCTGAGCTCGGAGTTCAAACTTCGTGATTTGGGGCATGCTCGCTATTTTTTGGGGATTGAAGTTGCTCCCACTAGCATGGGTCTTGTGCTTAGTCAACACAAGTATGTTCTGGATATTCTGAATCGTGCAGGTATGACATCATGTAAACCTGTTGACACACCTGCTTCTGTTTCCAAACTTGATTTGCAGTCTACCGAATTGTTCTCAGACGCTACTCGCTTCCGCCAGGTAGTTGGTGCTCTTCAGTATCTAACATTTACTAGACCTGATATTTGTTATGCTGTGAACAAAGTATGCCAGTTTATGTATGCCCCTACCGAAGGACACTGGGCCGCAGTTAAGCGTATTCTGCGATATCTCAAAGGTACTTCCTCCTTTGGTCTTCATCTTACTCGAGACAACACTTTGTCTCTTCATGGTTTTACTGATGCCGATTGGGCCGGCAGTATTGATGACCGAAAATCTACGGGTGGCTATATGGTATTCCTTGGATCTACACCCATCTCATGGAAATCTGGCAAGCAACGCATGGTTGCTCGCTCCTCCACCGAAGCTGAATATAAAGCCTTAGCCGATGGTACTGCTGAGGTCCTTTGGCTTCGCTATCTCTTGTCGGATTTATGCATCTGTCCTAGTTCTGCTACGACTATCTGGTGTGATAACTTGGGTGCCACTTATTTGTCTGCTAATCCGATCTTTCATGCCCGTACAAAACATGTTGAGGTTGACTATCACTTTGTTCGTGATCGAGTGACTAAGAAGGAAATTCAGATTCGCTTCATCCCTTCCAAAGATCAATTAGCAGATATTCTTACAAAACCACTTGCTTCCTCTACTTTTATTTCCTTACGTTCCAAGCTTCATGTGGATAACCCACCTTCAGCTTGAGGGGGAATATTAGGGAATGTATTCTTATATAGGAAATATTTGTATAGACTTATCTTGTGTAATAGGGTACACCATAACACATGTACACATACCCTACTTATATAAATACATGAGGAGCAGCCATATTAGGTATCACGCTCAATACATTCAGCCCAAACTACTTGTCTCAACTTGCGATAATTCATAAGGCCATGAATTTTGCTCACGAAGTGGATGCAGAATTCCACAAGTTGAGGTTAGCACATTCATCATCTGGAATTTCTAATTCAAGATTGCCTCACTTACCAGTGCAACATGATTTAGTTACAACAAAAACTGAAATCAATCCTCGTAAGGATATGACTATTAAGAAGTTAACCACTGAAGAAATCCAGTATAAGAGGCAGAATAACCTTTGTTTTTATTGTGATGCAAAATTTGTGAGGGGACATAAGTGCGCTAGTAAACAAATCTTGTTGTTGGATATGGGTTATAACAGTTTGGAGGAGGAGGAAATAGCCCATGAATTACAACAAATTGAACAAGCAACTGAGGTAAATGCTTGTTGTATCACAACATCGCATCAGTCACAGTAAGGGTCACGATCACCTTTCAAGGAGCGATCATGAGAAGGGTTCTGTTAGGATTTTGCCTGTAATAATTAGAATATTAATTAATAATGGTTATAATTGCAGATATAATAATTGTGATAATTTAACAATCATGATAATAACAATGAGAATAGTAATCCAAATAATTCATCAGTTGATGTTGTTTTTGCTAAAAACTGACTTTTGCAACTTTTTTATGTATGATATTTCATATCTAATATCACGTAAACAACAAATATACGAAGCCATACATGGACAAAACAGGTAGAAAATTGGGTCAAATTATCTACAGTAAAAAAATATACGAGCGACTTGTCTTGCGCTTCGCCGCAACTAGAACCAAATTTTTTAACATGTAAAAAATTATTAATGGTCCTAGATTTTTTTATGATGATATACTTTTGAGAGAAATAATTAGCCTACAAACCTTTTGATTATTTAGTTTTTTTATATATTCATTTTATTATGGATAAGGCATTTAAACTAATGAGAACGATTAGTTTTAAGGTTTTTTCTCTTAAAACTAATTATATATTTTGATATTTGTTTAATATTAACGCCTTAATATATATATATATATATATGAACTAAGTTTTGTTTTTTAAAATCTCAAATTAATTTAATCTTAGTGATCTGAAATACTTTTAATATAATAATATGAAGAATAAATCTTAAAAAGTAAAAATTTAATTTAATAGCTTTTTAAATAAAAATCACTTTAAACTAAAAATATATCAAGCCACACATATACAAAACAAATGCAAAACAAAACAAAAATAATAAATCACTAACAACAGAAGATTCATTATACATGCATAAGAGAGAGTTAGATTAACTAACTCTGTTTTTTAATGCAAGCTGCATTTAATACAAAGATAAATTACAATAAAAAATAAAAGTAAAAACTAAGAGTATAGATAAATATAAATTAAAAATTATCCCAAAAGACCAAAAAAATAAAAGAATGGAAACTAAATTAAAAAAATACATAATTTAAAATAAAACAAAAAAAAAATTCTTCATGCAACGAAGCGTAAGCCAATTACTCGTTGGGTTTTAAAGTTCATTAGAGCTAGGGGCTTCGAATCCTGACTTGTGGGCTCCCTTTCTCGTAATTTCCAATATGAAAACAATGCCGGTGAATTCGTAATTTCAACTATATACATATTTCGAGAATGGATTTTGAGCGCGTGTTGAATGCAAAATCCGTGGTAACCGACAACCGATCATGTCCTAGTACTTTTCTCCCACCATCCATTACTATTTATCTTTTCTTTCCAGAGTTTTTTTTTGTGAGACTTAAAGTAAATGTCTAATAACATTTTAAAATATAGATTTCATGTTTATAACATATAATTATAAAAAATTATCATTAAATTCTACATAGTGCTGTACAATTTTAATAAATCCAAGTTAAATTATTATGTGAAAACAATATTACAATAATGATTGAAAAAAATATTGGATGGCTATTGATTTTTATCATTGATAAGTATATATTTTGCTCGCATATTCATACATAATAAAGCTAATAAGGTATTTACCATCCACAAAATTAAACAAATTCCTGTAAAAAATAACAGCCAAACTTAGATTGCATTAGTTAAGTATTTGATGTCATTTGGTCTATTTGTAAATACAAAAAAACAAATAATCATTTATTTTATAAAAAGATTTAGTGAGATTAAATTAAATAAAACAATATTTAAAAGAAAGAAGTCTAATAATTTAAAAACTTTAAATGGTTCTCCTCTGTGTAATTTAAAATCTAGTAATAAAACAAATAATTTTAAATCCCAACTTAGCTTTTCTATCTATATAGATTGATTCTAATAATCTTAAATGTAAACCCCGGGAAATAAATGTAAGTGTTAAATTAAAGAAATAAATTAAAAGAGATATAAAATAAGTTGAGGGGAGGGTGAAATTGAAATAAATGTAAAGATTATGACTTATAATATAAGATGAGAACATGTGGGGGTAAAAAGGAGCATTTAAAGGAGATGGGGACCTTAGTGCAATAAGAGAAATTGAGGAGTATAAATACCCCTCTTTTCTCTCATTTCCAACAATATGTGAGGGAGAAAGAGAATGAGATTTTGATATTTTCTTGCTCAATTAAAGAAGAATTTCGAAATAAAAGTGAGATTAAGGGTTACTAAAACCTATAAACATCAAAAACCCAAGGATTGGGAGCATTATTGGAAGGAGAAAGTGGAAGAAAAGAAGTGTTTGGCCGACACTTGTAGGAAGAAAGAGAGGAGAGGAGGATATTTTGATTTTACAAGCAATTAGGATCTTGAATCCCTCTTGGTATGGTGTTTCTTATATGCATTTAAAAGGTTCTTTACCTTATTACTTTATGGTTAAATTGCATGACTTTTCTTTATGAATTTTGGGTTAGGGTTCTTGAATAAAAATTTGGGGGAAATGTGGAATTGTGTAAAATTGATGAATGTGGCATGAAATAGGATGTGAATGTTGTGTAATGAATGGTTGAGCATGAAAAGAATGAGGGAAGTCTTGTTTCCCAAAGCCAATTTTCGGTCAAATGCATGTGTTGCAGAAATTAACAACTTGACAGATTCATGTCGTGACTTTGAGAGAGAATTTGAGTGGTAAAACAAAGGAATTAGGGTCGGGTTCCTTCATAGGAATTGTAGTTATGGATGTCTACTATCCAAGGAAACTTGTTTCACTTAATTTGGAATTTTATAACTCTAGTTAAGAGTCACCTAACATGACTGTGTAGGGCAGATTCTACAGAACAGCAGGTCTGTCACATTTGAGATGCATTTCGTAAATTTTAGGGACAGAACTGGGTTCTATTCCCTTCATAAGAGTTGTATCCCTATATGTTATCTTTCTAACAAGATAAATTTTGTACAAAACGGAGTTCTACAACTCCAGTTATGGGGAAAAATCTGGGCAGAGGTCGAAATCCGACCTCTGCTGACAGTTTTGAGAAAAAGGGGAAAAGAGGTGGGAGGTCACGAAACGATGTAGTGAGATGCATTAAAGGAAAAGAAACAAGTTATGTTTGAAAATAGGTGTTTAGAATGATATTTTTAATGTCAAAAGTTATAAAAGAATAACAAATGAAAAGGCATATTGAATTGTTTCGGTGGGGTTGTTACAACATGTGTGGTGTGCGTTTGTTGTCGAATTGTGTGTGTTGAAATGGAAATTCATGCTTGTTGTGTGCTGGAAATTGATGTGTATTTTGTTGAGAATTACATGAGTGTTTCGGCTGAAATTGTGGAAGGATTTTGCATGCCGAAATTAACAATTTTAGGATATGAAGGGGTAAAATGTGGAACACTTGTGTCTGAACATATGAACTCTTGGAATGAGTGTAGTGACGGATGAAGTTCAAAAATGCAAGTGTACTGATTTATGACCATTGATGTCGCAGAGGGTGCGGTCGGGATTGGATCATCGTCAAGACAAGCTCAGCCTACAAGTGGAACAGGTAGGTGACTTGCACCTTCCTTTTTCATACATTGAATAAGGAAATACTTTAACATGAATATTACTGTATTGTGTAAGAACCTATATCAGATTGTTGAAAGCGTAAATGTTGACGAACGATTGATTAGCTTCGGCTAATGGCATCCGAATGGATGACCGGGACAGACGATTGATTAGCTTCAGCTAATGGCATTCGAATGGATGACCAGGATGAACGATTGATTAACTTTGGCTAATGGCATCCAAATGGATGACCGGGATGAATGATTGATTAGCTTTGGCTAATCGCATCCGAATGGATGACCAGGAAGAATGATTGATTATCTTTGGCTAATGGCATCTGAAAAGGATGACCTGGGTGAATGAACGATTAACCTCAGTAAATATGCCTTAAGAGGATAGACAGGTTGTTGTTTATGGTTATGTTGAGGACGATGTTTAAGTTTTTGTAGACCCAGGATGATTGGAACGAGATTTATTTTAAGGGTTCGGTTACTGTTTGAACTATTACTGTTTGATCTGTTACTGTTTGGAACTGTTACTGTTTGATCTGTTACTGTTACTGTTTGATCTGTTACTGTTTGGAACAGTTACTGTTTGATCTGTTACTGTTTGGAACTGTTACTGTTTGATCTGTTACTGTTTCCAGACCTGTTACTGTTAGTGTTTGAGACATGTTACTGTTAAATTGATGCATTTATATGCATTACAAGCTATTAGTACCAAGTACATGAAGAAATTATAAATGTTAATGCTTCCTGTAACTGCCAGACCGTTTAGTTACCATTATTATTATCATTAAGTAATTATATTTTCTTAAATGTTTTGTATTGTTGTAGGGACATCACATCCACGAGATGTCTAAGGAACCCGATACACGGGAACGTACTTTTGCAAGGAATCATGTAGATGCATTCTAAATCACAATGTATTTTGTGTGAATCAATGTACTGAACACATAACTTTTATTAGACCCTTTTATGTAAGTTCGTAATGGCTATTAGTAGTATAGGAATGCAACCTCATGTCCATGTATATATATTTTTAATATGAATTTCTAATTATGCAACATAATACTACATGTTTATGTAAGATCCACTTTTAATGAAATGTTGATTGTATGGATGGTATTCTGATGATGTGAGGTAATCAGGTTCGCTGATTTCCAATACCATATGTGTTAGATATATATAAAAAAAAAAAATCTGGGTCGTTACATTAAATCCCAACAAATAATCATTTATTTTATAAAAAGATTCAACTGAAATTAAATTAAACAAAACCATTTAAAAACCTTTAATTTATAAAACCTCCATGTCGTATGAGAAAAAAAACAAATAATCAGTTATTTTTTTATGAAGAAGGAAGTCTTATAATTGCTTTTATTAATTAGTAAACTTCAGTCTGCATACAAACAAAGTACCCTTTAATATAGTAAGATTGTTGGGATATGAGAAATCTTGGGCCACTCACATCCATTCTTCTCCTTTCTACAATTTTGTTCAAGAAGTGGACATTCACAAATCTCCAGTGTCTCTAATTTGGAGAGGCATTGAATGACTGTTGAACTTGGTAGATGCTTGAGATTCTTGCATAACCAAATATCAAGACTTCGAAGAGAAGAAAGGTTGGCCAACCAATCTGGCAAAGCTTCTTCAAATTCCTCTCCTTTGAAACCCTGTATGATCAGTGACTTGAGGGCAGTGAGATGTTGAAGTTGATGCGGTACACTCTTCAGTTTATCCCATCCATGTATCCCCATGGATTCAAGGGACCCACTAAAGTTAAGGTGTTGGAGTGAGTTTACAAGTCCTGCAGGAAAAGCCTCCAACTCCTTTGAGAAATCACCGATATTCAATTCCCTTAGTTGGGTGAGGCTGCCTATGCAATCCTCCTCTGGGAAATCACTCAAACTCCGACACTTAGTGATTGTTAATTCAACAAGAGAACGCAATTGTCGTAAACCGAGTCAATCAATACTGATGAGCTTATCACACCTGTTAATGGATAATTTTCGAAGCGAAGACAATTCTTGTAAATCATTAATATGGATAAGCTCACCCCAATCCTCTATTGACAATTCCTCTAGAGATGCACACCTTTGCAATCCGCTTGGAAGAGCTCCCAATTTACATCTGCAAATAATCAATTTCTTCAAAGACGATCTCAATTCTCGGAAATCACCAGGAATTGTAATCAACTCACCGCAACTCTGTATATTCAATTCCACTAGAGATGTGCAGTGTTGTACGCTTGGAATGGATTCCAGCTTTTGACAATCCTCAATCCTCAAGAACTGAAGAGACGTGAAGCCATGAAATTCACCAGATAAATATCTCAGTTCATGGCAGTGTTGAATTTCAAACTTTACAAGAGATGAAAGACCACATATCGGAATGCTTTTCAACTTGCGACACCACTGAATGCTTAACTTTTCAAGACAGGGAAATACTTGATCACCTTCTCCACCCGGTACCATCCATTCTTCAAGACCATCCATATCCAATAGAGTGAGTTCTTTTAGTGCTGGAAACAGTATCAGAATGCTTTTCAACTTGCTACATCTCTCAATACCCATATTCGACAGAGTGAGTTCTTTTAGTGCTGGAAACAGTATCGGAATGTTTTTCAACTTGCCACATCTTTCAATAATTAACTTTTCAAGACTAGGAAATACTTGATCAACTTCTCTACCTGGTACCATCCATTCTTCAAGACCACCCATATACGACAAAGTGAGTTCTTTTAGTGCTGGAAACAGTATTGGAATGCTTTTCAACTTGCGACACCACCGAATGCTTAACTTTTCAAGACAAGGAAATATTTGATCATCTGGTACCATCCATTCTTCAAGACCACCCATATTCGACAGAGTGAGTTCTTTTAGTGCTGGAAACAGTATCGGAATGCTTTTCAACTTGCCACACCACTGAATGCTTAAATTTTCAAGACAAGGAAATACTTGATCACCTTCTCCACCCGGTACCATCCATTCTTCAAGACCATCCATATCCAACAGAGTGAGTTCTTTTAGTGCTGGAAACATTATCGGAACGCTTTTCAACTTTCCACATCTCTCAATACTTAACTTTTCAAGACAAGGAAATACTTGATCAACTTCTCTACCTGGTACCATCCATTCTTCAAGACCACCCATCCTCGACAGAGTGAGTTCTTTTAGTGCTGGAAACAGTACTCCTGCTCTGCCACTGCTACAATAGAACTCATTGTCTATACATTTTACTGTACCCATTCCACCTATCTCTAGAATCTTAAGTCGAGGAAGACATCCAAGTGTTGAGAGTTGTCTGCACTCACTACAATCTCTTAATCTTAATATTTCCAAATGGTAGAGCTTTGTGATGGATTCTGGCAATGCTCTAATAGCAGTACTCGAGACATCAAGATATCTCAAATGTCTCAGCTTGCAAATTGAATCTGGTAACTCAGTCATACCAGACCATCGCAATTTGAGAGTTCTCAAGCTTTTGAATTTGCGAGGCTGATTGAATACATCAACCATTGAGAAAACGGTACGCAATTTTTTAGCATCAACCGCTCCAAATATTGACTCAACATCCCCACAAGAAATGAGATTTAGATGACGAATATGCGATGCACCATCTACTACCGAACCCGCCTCCACATTTAACGTTTCAGATTTTGAGACCTGTAATGCAAGATCATGTACAAGATCATGCATCTTGCAACCTATTATGATCCCATACCTACTCCTTTTAACTTCTTGGAAAAAAGAATTTGCAAGCAAGTCATTGAAACACTTGTTGCCTATGTCTTCCATCCTCCGATTTGATGGCCTAAGAAAACCTTCAGCCATCCACAGTTGAATTAGCTCTTCCCTTTCAATTTCAAAATCTTTAGGAAAAAATGGAACAAGTATGCAAAACATTTTTTTTCAATGTTGGCGATGACAAGTAATCAAAACTCAATCTCAATATGCTAAAGCTTTATTTCCATCCTCTGTATCCCGAATTCTACTGTTTAGAATTGAACGCCACTCCTGTCTCCCCTTTCGGTGTAGTGTTCCTCCCAAAACTTTAGCAAGCAATGGAAGCCCTCCACATTTTTTTGCAATGTCTTTTCCAATAGACTCCAAGTCTGCAGCTAATGTTGCCCCTCCACCCCCACTCACCTTTTGCTTGATAATGGACCAACATTCATCATCTGATAGTTTCTTTGGCTCGTGCTGACTCCCTGGAAAAGTCTCCATCATGCCTGCTACTTGCTTACTGCGGGTTGTAACAACAACAGCATTCCCATTCTTCTTGTTAATTTTTAATAGTAGATCCTTCAAATCATCCCACGTATCAGGGTCTTCACTCCACACATCATCAAGAACAAGAAGAAATGTTTTGTTTTCCAATTCTTTGTGAAGTTTTTTAAGAATTGCATCTAGATTTCTCAACCCACCAGTATGTTCATCAATCTGTTGCAACATCTCACCTAAAATCCACCTTTCATTGAAATCATTAGAGGCACAAACCCATAGAGTTACATCAAAATGTTTTTTCTCCATCGCTAATTCACAAATTTTCCTTGCTATGGAAGTCTTTCCAAGACCTGCCATCCCCACAATAGAGACAACAGGCAGAACTTGTTGATCGATCGAGCCAGTGAGGAAATTCAAGATTTTAAAGACATCACCTTCTCTTCCTACTACAACTTCTGATCTTTCAAGATAGGACTCTTTCTGTCGGTCCAAGCTGATTTCAGGAGCTCCATTTGCATGTTGTGGAGCTGTCAATCCAAGTCCACAGGGAGTTGCAAGTCTTTGAATCTCATCTAGAGATCCATTGATCTCCTTAATTTTTTTACCCATACTCAGATGGAAAGCAACCGGATTGTGGAGTGAAAACCAGTCACGTACCTTTCCCTTCTTTTGGTCTTTTCGAAGAATCTCGTAAGCAAAATCGTCTAGAACATCCTCAGCATTATAAGCTACTTCTTGTAGCTTCTCCAGCAAAAGCTTCACTGAATTGTCTGTTACGGGCCTTCTGGCTGCCTCTTGGAGCACGGCTTGGATCATGGTCAAGGACTCATCGAACTTTCGCAGCTCTCCTTTCAATCCCCAGGCAAGTCTGATCCCTTCAGCAGCTATGGAACTGACCCTTGTCAAGGCCTCCTGCATGGCAAACGTAACAAAAAGCTCTGCTGCCATATTCTCTTGTTTTCTTTGGGAAATCAAAGAAGAAAGATTGAGCAAAAGAGAGAGAAGAATGGTCTGAAAAATGTGAAATGGGGATGAGATGAAGTGCGTTTTGGAACGATGAGGCCAAGACATCTTCCAAGAACAACTATGTTCAAACTTGGCATGCTGAGGCCAAGACAAGGACGTTTCCTTCTTATCCTATGTGTCCAGATCCATCTAAGCCTGTAAAATTCGCTAATAAATTTTGGGTTATAAATCTTAAGAAATTGTTTTCATTTGAAGTGTACCAATATTCTCTTGACACGTACAATGGTATAAGAAAGTAGTGTCAGTACATTGACTTTTCGTCGTAAACTAGCATTCAAATTTTCCAAGACATTAATAAATTACGTCGTGTCTGCTCTCTGCCAAAATTTATTTAAAAATAAATAAATTATAAAATTCTTTCCGCCAAATAAGCGCCACATACAGGTTCATGTCTTGCACTTGTATAAAATTCTTAAGGAACGTGCATTGTTTTTTGACGATACCAACAGGCTAGTCAATTAAATATTGATTAAAGGCAAAGATGCCAAGCACATTATATACGTTATTGCAATCATTCAAAACTTTAATCTTTTGACCTACTTGTACCAACAGTCTTATGATATTATAAAATAAACTAAAAGAGGTCAGTATTTCACTGTAGTATATGAGTGAAAACATTGTGGATTGTAATAGTGTATTTTTGGGTTGGTTCGGTTTTCGGTTCGGTATGGTCGGTTTACTGGTTTATTAATTTTTTTATACTTATTTGTACAGTAAAATAACTTTTTTGTCCCTCGAAAAAAAAACAAAAAAATGGTATAGCCAGGAGGGCTGCCATAGGAATTTCATCTTTTCTTTAAATGGCTAAATACTAATATGCCCCTATATAAGACAAAAACCAATACTGACCAGGAGGGGTGCCACCAGAATTTCACATTTTTTGGAAATGGCTAAATACTAATATGCCCCCAAATAAGACAAAATTGATGAGTTGGTTGAAGGGGTGTTACGGTAATTTACCATTTTATTATTATTTTCTGCCGAATACTGTGTGCGCGTGTTACACATGCAGCCGGCAGTATTCAGCCTCACACCCTCTTCGGGCGGTGCGTGCGGCGTCGTCCGAGGGTGGAAAATGTGCTTCCAACGTCTCACTCGATGCATCATCGTGTTATCGTCGTCATGGTGTGGCGTGGCGCCTCCCAAGGTGGTCGGATTCGAGACGGTGGCCGATTGAACTTTTCCCCCCTTTTCTCTCTCCTGCACGCTAAAGTACAGGACAAACCCTCGATTTTATGATGTTTTCATTTCAGTCTCTAATCTTTGAATTGTTTCATATGATCCTGATTTCTGTTATATACGTTTTGATTTATTTCAATTGGGTCCTTCAATTGAAATTAATTATATATTCAGGTTTCAATTCGGTCATCATTCTTTTAATTTCCGGATTGGGTTTAAATCCATTAATAAATTCAGTACAAAAGTTTTGATTTTTTTAATTTTGTCCTTTGATTGAAATTGATAATATATTTGGTTTTCATTTCGGCCCTTATACTTTTAATTTTTGATTTTAATCCTTTTATTTGTTTATATATTTCTGGAATAGTCCCTATTTTTTCATGTTTCTATATGTGTGCTCTTAGCTTTGGTTTTTATTTTTTATTATTTTCTTATTTGTTAAGATGGTATTTTTTTGAAAAATTTAACTCTTAAATTTTAGTTTGTGTCTATGATCATTGAAAATTGATATTTTTGTATTTTGTTTTTTCTCTTTGTTCTTTATTTTAGTTTTTTTATTTCTTTTTATTTTGAAGTCAAATGACTTTTTTTCAGCTGATAATTTTTATTTTTATTTTATTTTCAGCATTTTTTAGTCTTTGATTTAATTTTTTTTTTCATTATTAACACAATAATAATAATAATAATAATAATAATAATAATAATAATAATAATAATAATAATAATAATAATAATAATAATAATAATTTTAGTTTTTTCTTACTTACTCTTTTGTTAATGTTTTTAGTTTTTTTTCTCAGGATAATTTGATAATTTTTATTGTTTTGGCAGTAATAATAATGATAATTTTAGATGTTAAGACTTTGATGTTACTATTATTATAATAAGGTGTGTTGATCTGTTTCATTATATCAAACTTTGCATGTATAGATATTATATGTTATTTTTGAACTAGCAAATCCTATTACTTGAATTAATCCCAATATTTATAAAAAGTGTTTGCTCGGCCTGCAACATAGTGCGGGCAATGTTTTTGTTTTTCAAGTCAAATGATTTTTTTTAATCTAATAATTTTTATTTTTGTTTTATCATTTATTTTATTTTTTATTTGCTCTTTTGTTAAATATTTTAGGCTTTTTTTAATCTTTGATTTAATTTTTTTTCATTATTAGCGCAATACTAATACTAATACTAATACTAATACTAATAATAATAATTTTAGGATTTTTTTTGTGCTTACTCTTTTATTAATGTTGGTGAGTTTTTTTTTTCTTGGGGTGATCTAATAATTTTTATTATTTTCTCTTTTGTTGAGGTAATATTTTTTTGAAAAATTAGTTCTTAAATTTTAGTTTGTGTTTATGATCATTTGAAAATTGATATTTCTTTTTTTTCCTCTTTGTTATTTCTTTTAGTTTGTTTATTAGTGTTTTTTTTTTAATTTTCAAGTCAAATGATTTTTTTTTCATTTGATAATTTTTATTTTTGTTTTATCATTTATTTTATTTTTTGTTTGCTTTTCAGTTAAAGTTTTTAGGGTTTTTTTAGTCTTTGATTTTATTTTGTTTTTTTTCATTATTAACGCAATAATAATAGTTTTAGTTTTAGTTTTTTTTCTTACTTACTCTTTTGTTAATGTTTTTGAGTTTTTTTTCTTAGGGTAATTTAATAATATTTACTGTTTTTGCAGTAATAGTAATGATAATTTTATATGTTAAGACTTTGATGTTGTTGTTGTTATAATAGGGTGTGTTAATCTGCTCCATTATATCAAACTTTACATGTATAGATATTATATTTTATTTTTTAACTAGTAAATCTTATTAATTATTTTAATCCTAATAATTATAAAAATTATTTGCTCGACCCGCAACATAGTGCGGGTAATTTAACTAGTATAGATGCTAAGTGTTGACTTTTTTTTATTATTATTCAATATATATATATATATATATATATATATATATATATATATATATATATATATATATATATATATATATATATATTCTTCTCCCTTGCATGACAAATTTGACAGCAGTGGTTCGAGGAAAATGCTACCAGCTGCAATCAATCGTGAGGGAGGGACCCTCTATTTAAAGCTGATGGCATCTCATTGGAAAACTATAGTCATCTTTAATATGTCACACCTTGCTTCTCTCTTTCCTGTGCTCAACTAGACATCCATATGATATTCATTAATGTATTTTTTTTTTCAATTTAAGATAAAATCTTCTGCTCCGTCCTTTTCCATAACAGCTTGGAGATTCCCTGTCTTTGCACTACGGCACCTTCCTTTGAAATTGGGATGAGATGAAGTGCGTTATGGAACGATGAGGGTCCCTCCCTCCCTAGCTGTATTATTAGTTGATTGATTGCAGCAGGCAGCATCTTCCACGAACAACTATGTTCAAACTTGGCATGCTGAGGCCAAGACAAGGACCTTTCCTTCTTATCCTGTGTGTCTGGAAATTTCTATCAAAAGAAAAAAATATTATAGCCTCCCTAGACTAATCTGTAAAGGGAAAGCTGAGATCTGTAGTTCTGAAAATCACAGGAATGGAGGCAAATTGCGGATCAGTCAGGAGTCAAGTTTTCAGGGACAGGGGATATAGTTATTGCCATATTGATATGTTGAGGTTCTATCCTTAGAGTTCAGTCATGTAGTTGGTGATCATTAATGGCTATGAACACTGGAATTTGGAGTGGTTTGACATGAAAAAAATGCAAAATGATATTTGATATAATCGAGTATCAGCAGATCTGGGGATGCTTACATGGACTTCAGCTTTACAAGCGATTCCATTTTGCAGTGAACCCGAGTCTAATATTTCCTTCATTTGATATTCATTTTTTATTAGATGCTGTCTTGGAATTTGCTTGAAGCTGACTCTAGTAATTCAATAGTTCTTACTAAAGTGCTGCCATTAATCAGTGGCTTCTTCTACTTCTAATAAATTAAATCTCTACTTTTTCTGTGGCTTAACTTGTTTTTCTTTATTTGCATCTTGACCTTTCCCTTCGAAGCTTGCTATTCATTTCTTTTATTCTGGGGGGTGGTTGTTTTTATTGTAAGGGATTCTGGTTTATTGAAACAACAGAGGGAAAATTTTCCTCTTCTTGAAAATGCAACCCATTTCTCCAGTCTAATATTTTTTTTTTTATTGAAAATCCATTCCCGATTATATGAATGGTGTTTTTGGAATGAAAGCAGAGAAGGTTGCATGAGGGTACCTTACTCCCTATACTTAATATGTGGGTTATGTTTTACACTGTGTTTTAAAACTATTTTTTTTTTACAAATAAATATTTTTATTTTTTATTTTAAATTAAAAGTTTTTTTTGTTATTTTTAGATCATTTTCATGTGCTGATATCAAAAATAATTTTAAGAAAATAAAATAAAATTATCTTAATATATTTTTAAACAAAAAATATTTTCAAAAATAACTTTATAACCACAGTACCAAATTAACATTTAATTGATGGTAATTGACAACATCTTCCACGAACCACCGCTGTCAATTTGTCATGCCTCTGTTGGCACCGTATGTGTTTAGAATAATATGTTGCACTTTTCTCGTAAAAATCTCACAATATTTCTATCCACAGAGCATCTAGCAAAGGCCTAACTTGCATTCTCAATAAAATTCCATGCCGACCATTCCGAGACTCCCCTTGCTTATTTGGGCTCTCTATTTCAAGCCGACGTGGAAATGGGAAAAATCCTATATGGATATTGGTAGACCTTTCGTCTACGTATCTAGCTAGCCAACTCCCTCGATCCATCAAGGAAATGAGAGAATTATTGTCGTCAAAATCACATGACATTTACTTGACATGTAATATCAAAAACTCAAAAAAAAAAAAGTAAAAGAAGACGTGACTCGTATAAAATTAATAATATTGGTAAACTTGGTTTGATTTTATGATATTTGAAAATAAAAAATAAATGTGACAGATCTTGAATTATCTTGAAGTAGTGGGATGTATTACTTCGTGTGACAGATCTGGTGAGCAATCTCATCACAGTGATTAGAAAATGAAGAAAGATTTTGCGGTGCGAGAAAATTCCACATTTTGGAGGGGAAATTCAATAGCTAAAATCCTAGAAATTCTGTGTATATATATATATATATATCCTGGCACGACAAATTTGACAGTAGTGGTTCAAGGAAAATGCTGCCAGCTGCAATCAATCGTGAGGAAGGGATCCTCTGTTTTAAAACTGAAGGCATCTCATTGGAAAACTATAGTCATCTTTAAGGGTCTAGATATGCGGGGAGAGGTGCACGGAATTTCCAGAACAGACCGAGAATTTGAGCAAGATAAAATTTGTTCCAGTTTGTTCTGTTTTTTTAACTGAAATGAGATAAACCAGCCATTCCGGACAGAACAGAATGGAATTGACAACCTTGAGATCAACTGCTCCTAGACCTTTTTTGTTGGATACTATCTTAATCCTGCTAGTATCTGTGAAAACTCAAACCTCACCTATGAGAGCCCTAATTTCTTGTTACTAATGTACTTCTTTGCCAATCATGTTTGAGGAGTGTCTAGTTTTCTTCTGGACATGCTTGTACCATTCTACTTATGACTTCAATCATCATCGACGAGACAATGACTTTGAGTTCAAGAGACAGGGATGTTAAAGATTTCTGGACATGCCTGAACAGGTCAGGCCCCTACCTTGTGAATTCTCGAAACAATCTTAATTCCTGAAGGTGCCTTTTCCTTTGTTGTCAATGAAAACATGTTAAATATGTTGAAAATCTTAAACCTGGCTGTGATATGGTTGTTGATGAGAATTTAAGTGGTAATGATGAGGGTTCTGATCTGGTTATTCCTAGTGTGCATCTTAAAGAAGAAGTTTCTGATTTGAAGGCAAGGTTTGTTGGTTCTGGACAGATTGCTGCCAGGATGTATGAGAAGAATGATGGTTCAAATGAGATTAGTAGAATATGGTGTGAATGGCTGGGGAAAAAGTGCTCTAATGATGATGATAAGGTCGAGGTTTTGGATCATGACTTTGGTGCTGTAACGTTTGCTTATGATTACGAATTGGGAAAGAGCGGATTGTTTGATGATATGAAGCTATCGCTGTATTCTAGTGCTGCAGCACTGACAGAAAATGATGAGGGGGGTTAGGAAAAGGAGGCGATCTGTTTCTTTGGGAAATCAAAGCAGTGAGAAATTTGTAAGTTATAATATAATGATTTTCTTCCCTGTTTCAGATGTTCAACAGGATTTCATTTCCCTTCACAATCTGGAGAACCAGTTGAGGTATTCTATTCTGTGCTTGCAGCTTTTTTGGTGATGAATTGGAATTCTAATACTGAACCTTACTCTCCATGTTCTTTTTCTCTGTGAAAACAATGCCGATGAATTCATAATTTCAATTATATACGTATTTTGAGAACGGATTTTGAGCGCCAAATACTTAGATTGGATTAGTTAAGTATTTGATGCCATTCGGTCTATTTGTAAAAACAGAAAAACAAATAATCATTTATTTTATAAAAAGGATTTAAATGAGATTAAATTAAATAAAACAATTTTTAAAAGAAACAAGTCTAATAATTTGAAAACTTTAAATGGTTCTCCTCTGCGTAATTTTAAATCTAGTAATAAAACAGATAATTTTAAATCCCAACTTAGCTTTATAGTCTGTATGGATTGATTCTAATAATCTTAAATCCCAACAATTAATCATTTATTTTATAAAAAGATTTAACTTAAATTAAATTAAACAAAACCATTTAAAAACCTTTAATTTATAAAACCTCCATGCCCTCCTATTAGAAAAAAAGAATCAGTTATTTTTTTAAGAAGAAGCAAGTCTTATTATTGCTTTTATTAATTAGTAAACTTCAGTCTGCATACAAATAAAGTACCCTTTAATATAGTTTGATTGTTTGGATATGAGAAATCTTGGGCCACTCACACCCATTCTTCTCCTTTCTACAATTTTCTTCAAGAAGTGGACATCCATGGATCCACAATGTCTCTAATTTAGAGAGGCGTTGAAAGGCTGTTGAACTTGGCAGATGCTTGAGATTCTTGCAAAACCAAATACGAAGACTTCGAAGAGAAGAAAGGTTGGCCAACCAATCTGGCAAAGCTTCCTCAAATTCCTCTCCGTTGAAACCACGTATAACCAGTGACTTGAGGGCAGTGAGGTGTTGAAGTTGATGTGGTACACTCTTCAGTTTATCCCATCCATATATCCTCAGGGATTCAAGGGACCCACTCAAGTTGGGGTGTTGGAATGAGTTTACAAGTCCTGCAGGAAAAGCCTCCAGCTCCTCTGATAAACCACCGATAGTCAATTCCCTTAGCTGGGTGAGGTTGCCCATGCAATCCTCCTCTGGGAAATCGCTCAAACTCCGACACCATCTGATTTCTAATCGAACAAGAGAACGCAATTGTCGTAAACCGAACCAATCAATACTGATGAGCTTATCACAAAATGCAATGACTAATATTCGAAGCGAAGACAATTCTTGTAAATCATTAATATGGATAAGCTCTCCGCAATACCATATCTCCAATTCCTCTAGAGATGCGCAACATTGTAATCCGCTTGGAAGAGCTCCCAATTTACACTTGATGATAATCAATTTCTTCAATTCTCGGAAATCACCAGGAATTGTATTCAACTCACCGCACCACCTTATACTCAATTCCACCAGAGATGTGCAGTGTTGTACGCTTGGAATGGATTCCAGCTTTTTACAATCCTCAATCCTCAATAACTGAAGAGACGTGAAGCCATGAAATTCACCAGATAAATATCTCAGTTCATGGCAGATTTGAATTCTAAATTCTACAAGAGATGAAAGACCACATATCGAAATGCTTTTCAACTTGCCACATCTCTCAATGCTTAACTTTTCAAGACAAGGAAATACTTGATCACCTTCTCCACCCGGTACCATCCATTCTTCAAGACCACCCATATTAGACAGAGTGAGTTCTTTTAGTGCTGGAAACAGTACTCCTGCCCTGTCACCGCTACTATAGAACTCATTACCTATACATTTTATCGTACCCATTCCACCTATCTCAAGAATCTTAAGGTGAGGAAGACATCCAAGTGTTGAGAGTTGCCTGCACTCACTACAATTTTTTAATCGTAGTGTTTCCAAATGGTAGAGCTTTGTGATGGATTCTGGCAATGCTATAATAGCAGTATCCGAGACATCAATATATCTCAAATGTTTCAGCTTGCAAATTGAATCCGGTAACTTAGTCATACCAGACCATCGCAATTTGAGAGTTCTCAAGCTTTTGAATTTGCGAGGCCGATTGAATACATCAACCTTTGAGAAAACGGTACGCAATTTTCTAGCATCAACAACTCCAAAAATTGACTCAGCATCCCCACAAGAAATGAGATTTAGATGACGAATATGAGATGCACCATC
Source organism: Salix viminalis (assembly GCA_029228465.1). Taxonomy (NCBI): domain Eukaryota; kingdom Viridiplantae; phylum Streptophyta; class Magnoliopsida; order Malpighiales; family Salicaceae; genus Salix; species Salix viminalis. Next base: position 1,935,470 of record CM055438.1, read on the forward strand.
TATTGCCGAACTCGCCTCCACATTTAACGTTTCTGATTTTGAGACCTGTAACGCAAGATCATGCACGAGATCATGCATCTTGCAACGTGTTATGATCCCATACTCGTTCCTTTCAACATCCTGGAAAAAAGAATTTGCAAGCAAGTCATTGAAACACTTGTTGCCGACGTCTTCCATCCTCTGATTTGATGGCCTGAGAAAACCTTCAGCCATCCACAGTTGAATTAGCTCTTCCCTTTCAATTTCAAAATCTTTAGGAAAAATGGAACAGTATGCAAAACATTTTTTCAATGTTGGCGATGACAAGTAATCAAAACTTAATCTCAATATGCGCAAAGCTTTATTTCCATCCTCTGTGTCCCAAATTCTACTGTTTAGAATTGACTGCCACTCCTGTGTCCCCTTTCGGTGCAGTGTTCCTCCCAAAACTTTAGCAAGCAACGGAAGCCCTCCACATTTCTTTGCAATCTCGTTCCCAATAGACTCCAAGTCTGAATCTATTGTTTCTCCTCCACCCCTGCTCACCTTTTGCTTGATAATGGACCAGCATTGATCATCTGATAGTTTCCCTGGCTCGTGCTGACTCCCTGGAGAAGTCTCCATCATGCCTGCTACTTGCTTACTGCGGGTTGTAACAACAACAGCATTCCCATTCTTCTTGTTAATTTTTAACAGTAGATCCTTCAAATCATCCCACGTATCAGGGTCTTCACTCCACACATCATCAAGAACAAGAAGAAATGTTTTGTCTTCCAGTTCTTGCTGAAGTTTTTCAAGAATTGCATCTAGATTGCTCAACCCACTAGTATATTTATCAATCTTTTGCAACATCTCACCTAAAATCCTCCCTTTATTGAAATCATTAGAGGCACAAACCCATAGAGTCACATCAAAATGCTTTTTCTCCGTCGCTAATTCACAAATTTTCTTTGCTATGGCAGTCTTTCCGAGACCTGCCATCCCCACAATAGGGACAACAGACAGAACTTGTTGATCAATCGAGCCAGTCAGCAAATTCAAGATTTTAAAGACATCACTGTCTCTTCCTACTACAACTTCTGATGAGGACTCTGTCTGTCGGTCCAAGCTGATTTCAGGAGCTCCATGTGCATGTTGTGGAGTTATCAATCCAAGCACACAGCGAGTTGCAAGTCTTTGAATCTCATCTAGAGATCCATTGATTTCCTTAATTTTTTGACCCATAATCAGATGGAAAGTAATCGGGTTGTGGAGTGAAAAGCAGTCATGTACCTTTCCCTTCTTTTGGTCCTTACGGAGAATCTCATAAGCAAAATCGTCCAGAACATCTTCAGCATTATAAGCTACATCTTGTAGCTTCTCCAGCAAAAGATTCACTGGCTTGTCTGTTACGGGCCTTCTGGCTGCCTCTTGGAGCACGGCTTGGATCATGGTCAAAGACTCATCGAGCTTTCGCAGCTCTCCTTTCAATCCCCAGGCAAGTCTGATCCCTTCAGCAGCTATGGAACTGACCCTTGTCAAGGTCTCCTGCATGGCAAAGGTAAGAAAAAGCTCTGCTGCCATATTCTCTTGTTTTCTTTGGGAAATCAAAGAAGAAAGATTGAGCAAAAGAGAGATATGAATGGTCTGAAAAATGTGAGATTGGGATGAGATGAAGTGCGTTTTGGAACGATGAGGGTCCCTCCCTCCCTCCCTAGCTGTATTATTATTTGATTGATTGCAGCTGGCAGCATCTTCCACGAACAACTATGTTCAAACTTGGCATGCTGAGGCCAAGACAAGGACCTTCCCTTCTTATCCTGTGTGTTCAGATCCATGTAAGAATGTAAACGTGGCTAATAAATGATGGATTATAAATTTTAAGAAATTGTTTTCATTTGAAGTGTATCAATATTCTCTTGACACGTATAATTGTATAAGAAAGTAGTGTCAGTACATTGAATTTTCATCGTAAAATAGCATTCAAATTTTCCAAGACATTAATAAATTACGTTGTCTGCTTTCTGCCAAAAATTTATTTAAAAGTTAATAAATTATAAGCTTGTGAAGGTTGATAATCTGTGTAACGTTTTTTTAAAAAATACACAGATTATTTAGATATAAATAAAAACTTTTATCACAATATCTAGCAAAATAATTCAACAATCTTTCATATAAACAAACAAAAAAATCATTAATAATTACAAAAAATAAAAAAGTAAAAGATAAAAATAGATAAAAAAAAAATTTAATCTCACCAAAATAATATGTTTATTTGTTTGTGCCAACCAAATATATTTATTAAAATCATTAAAAAATAATACAAATATATATGAAAAAACCAAAAAAAAAAAATTATTATTGAAAATCCATTCCCGATGATATGAATGGTGTTTTTGGAATGAAGAAATGCATTGAATATGAAGGCAGAGAAAGTTGCATGAGGGTACCTTACTCCCTGTACTTTCTATTTGAGTTATGTTTGAAATTGTATTTTAAAAATAAAGAAAAATTAATAAAATAAGTAAACTTAGTTTGATTTTATAAGTTTACTAAATTTGTGATATAGACAAAGTTTATTTTGAATTTGACATTAAAATACTAGACAAATCTTGTCAAATCTATCAAACTAGATCTTTGTATACTATGATTCTAGTTGGAATGAAAATTAGATATCTCAATATTTTCAAGTGGAACCAATACTTCTCCGAAAAGATGTGGAAAGTATTGAAACTGGAATGTCTGACTTCAATTATCAAGATAGGAGTTGCTTGTTCTGTAGAGTTGCCTCGAGAGAGGATGGATATTGGCAATGTTGTGGCCGAATTGCATTGAGTTAGGGACATCCTTTCTGGAACCCGGATCCGTGGATAACATGAAAACGTTTCAGGACGCCAAGGTAAATTTCTATCCGTGTGATAGAAATGGGAACTTTTAATATATATTGTGGTCATAAACTATTGGAAGAAAGCTAAATATTAGCCGATTATTTAGCAATAGTTATCTGATACATAAGGGACTCATCTGCAGACCTTATCTATTAGTCATAGAATTCTTTTTGGTTTCTACTCACGCCTATGCTGCGTTGTATATATATAGGATACACATTAATTAATAAAATCTCACGCAAGCAATTCAAAGGCAGCCACTCTGTTCTTCTCTGCTCTTTTTTCTTTATGGTATCAGAGCAGGTTTCGATTGACCTGTGTTTTTTCTAAAATTTTCTATGGAAGACTCTTCTAAATCTGTTGGTGCTGATGACAGCAAGAAATCTTCCAACACATCAGAAGGAGAACAAAACACAAACCAACGTCTAGGTTCAGTTTTGTTGAATGAACTCAACTATCTTCCTTGGTCAAGAGCTGTGACAATTGCTCTTGGTGGAAGGTCCAAACTTGGCTATGTTAATGGCCATATCAAGGCCCCTGACCCTTCATCGACAGACTATGAAGCATGGCAATGCAAGGACCAACTTGTCATGTCTTGGTTACTCAATTCTATGGAGAACAACATTGCTGAAATTTTCAGTTATTCCGAATCATCAATGGACCTTTGGGAGGCTGTGAAGGAAATGTATGGAAATCAAAATAATGCAGCTCGTGTTTTTCAAATCAAAAGGGACCTTGCTAATCTGCAGCAAGATGGCAAGACTTACGTGCAATTACTTGGAATTCTCAAAGGTATGTGGAGTGAACTTGCATTATACCGACCTCACACTATTGATGCTGCAGTTTTGAAAAAGCGAGATGAGGAAGACAAGATATTCCAATTACTGTCCAGTCTTGGTCCAGATTATGAAGACCTTCGAAGTCGAGTACTGATGAACTCTGATCTTCCATCCCTTGCAAGCGTATGCGCCACAATCCAGCGAGAAGAAGCACGCAGGAAAGTGATGAACCCAGAGCCAAGAATCACTTTGCCAGAAACCCATGTATACGTCGTTACTAGACAGATGAGAAGCAATAAGACTTACAAAGGAAAGCGACCAGATTTGAAGTGCACTCATTGTCATAATCTTGGGCACACAATCGGGCGGTGTTGGATCCTTCATCCGGAATTAAAGCCTAATTTTGAGAAGGAAAAGGGAACTCAAAAGGGTCATGGATATGCAGCTCACATTGCTGCTCGCTCTATTGATAATTCCTCTCCAAATGATGTGGTAAATTTTACTACCAACCCGTCTGCTCTTCTTAATGATTTTGCCAATTATCTTAAGGAAAAGGGCGATGCCAGCTTGACAGCATCAAGCAATTCTAATTCCACGGCTATTCTGGGCAAGTTTGCTGGTTTCTTGGCAGACTCTAATCATCTATCACAAGAGAATTTGGAAGGTATTTTGACTGCTTTTAAAACTGCTTTAGTTGTTAGTACTGTGCACAATTTTTGGGTCATTGATTCGGGTGCCTCCGATCACATCACAAATAAAAAGAGTAGCTTAAATGATTTCGAAAAAATCACTACTCCAACTCATATATCTGTGGCGAATGGAAATCATGTCCCTGTCGAAGGTAAAGGGAAATTGAAATTGCTCTCTAAAAAAATTGAGTCTTTGGTTTTATATGTTCCATCTTTTCCATTCCAATTACTTTCCATTGGCAAAGTCACCAAAACACTAAATTGTCGTGTCATATTTGATTCTTACCGAGTTTATTTTCAGGACCGCGCCACCGAGAGGATGATTGGTGAAGGTTTCTTTTTTCAAGGGCTTTATTATTTTTCAAATAATTCTAAGCATCCTCAAATTTCTGCTTTTTCTTCCCTTAGTCAGAATCAAGTTTTATGGCATCAACGTTTAGCCCATCCTTCCGAGAATGTTCTTACAAAGTTAATGCCCAGTCTAGATGCAAGAAACATCACCTGTGATACATGTCATCTATCAAAATCCACCAGATTGCCTTTTTCACCCTCTATGTCTAGAACTAATGAGATGTTTGAACTTGTACACTCTGATGTTTGGGGACCAACTATTGAATCGTTTGATGGCTACAAGTATTTTGTTACTTTCGTTGATGATTTCTCTCGTGTAACCTGGATATATCTTTTAAAATTCAAAAGTGAGGTTGTTGATGTTTTTAAGGATTTTCATATGCTAGTCATGACTCAATTTTCTACGAAACTGAAAATCCTTAGATCTGATAATGGCACCGAATACATGTCTCAAAAAATGACACAGTATCTAACTTCTCATGGCATTTTACATCAGTCCAGTTGCGTTGGCACACCCCAACAAAATGGGGTAGCTGAACGAAAAAATAGAGATTTGCTAGAAAAAACTCGAGCCTTGATGATACAAATGCATGTTCCAAAAATTTTTTGGTCTCAAGGAGTATTATCTGCTGCATATATAATTAATCGGCTACCTAGCCGAGTGTTGTCTTTTAAATCACCACTTGAAGTTTTGCAGAAACAAACACCTGACGTTTCACATTTAAGGGTGTTCGGCTGCGCATGTTTTGTGCATATCCAGGCTCCACATCGTGATAAACTTGACCCAAGGGCTGTCAAGTGTATTTTCTTGGGGTATTCCTCAACTAAGAAGGGATATAAATGTTATCACCCCAATTCTCGGAAGCTATTTATATCAAGAGATGTTCAATTTGAAGAAGCTATTCCATACTATGGTGAGACAAATCAGCAGACATCTTCAAGAGATATTTTTCCTCTGCCTTATCCAGCTCCTGCAGACACGGTATGCCCCTCAGACTTGCCTACCGTAACTCGCAATTCCACACCATCAACCAGTGATGTGCCCGCAGATACAGAGAGCTTCGGTCAAAATATTCCACAATCTGAAAGAGATCATGCACTTCTTGAACCCAATGCCAATTCTGGTAGCAATATTTCCACGTCTACTGCAGGACCGCCTTCTAGCACAAGGGTTGTTGATCCTATTATGGCTAATATTGAGGGCAATTCCATAAATGGGCAATCTGAATCTGAGACTCATGCTATTCCCTTGCCACAGACTCGCAGAAATCCAGCCTGTAATCGTGCTCCTCCAATTAAAATGCAAGATTTTGTCACCTTTGCAGCAAGACATCCTATTTCAAATTCTCTTACATATCAGCATCTCTCACCTGATCATACAACATTTCTTTCTGCTATATCTAATGTTCGAGAGCCATGAAATTTTCAGGAAGCTAATACTTTAGATGAATGGAAACGTGCCATGGATGATGAACTCCTAGCTCTTGCTCAAAATCAAACCTGGAGTATTGTCAAACTTCCCAAAGGAAAACATGCTGTTGGCAGCCGGTGGGTGTATAAAACAAAGTTTAAATCCGATGGCACCATTGATAGGCACAAGGCACGTCTTGTAGCTCAAGGTTTTACCCAAACCTTTGGAGTGGATTATAAGGAAACCTTTGCTCCTGTTGCAAAGATGAACACTGTTCGTGTTTTATTATCAGTTGCCGTAAATAACGGATGGTTAATGTGTCAGATGGACGTAAAAAATGCCTTCCTGCATGGGAACCTCGAGGAAGAAGTCTACATGAAATTGCCTCCTGGTCATCCCCAAGCTTCGGATCCTACCTTAGTGTGCCGACTTCACAAATCACTTTACGGTTTGAAGCAATCTTCACGTGCTTGGCATGCTCAATTAAGTGTTGTTCTTGAAAAACTTGATTTCAAGAGAAGTAATGCGGATTCATCCCTATTTGTTCACCTTGGACCTAAGGATACATTGGTGGTTCTTATCTACGTTGATGATCTTATTATTTCAGGAAACAACAATGAGGCCATATCACAACTCAAAGCCACATTACAACACCATTTTCCAATTACAGATCTTGGAAGATTGAAGTATTTTCTCGGGATAGAAATGGCAGCTTCTCATAAAGGGTTATTTCTTAACCAACGCAAGTATGTTCTTGATTTACTTAAGGATGCTGATATGATGGATGCCAAGCCTGCCTCTACTCCGTTGGATAGTAAATTGAAGCTTACCACAAATAGTGAGCCCCTTAAATCCACAAATCATTACCAGCACCTTGTAGGTAAGCTCATTTACCTTACTATTACGCGACCTGATATAGCTTATGCAGTCAGTCTTGTTAGCCAATTTATGCACGCACCTACTGTTTTCCATATGAGTATTGTCAAGCGCATCCTACGCTATCTAAAGGGTTCTATTGGTGGAAATCTTATCGCTCATGGATTGATGAACATGATTTGTATTTTATTTTCTCTCTTGTTCCTAGTGGCTACGTATTTGAGTATTTGGACTACCATTAACAATAATAATCTGCCTTAAATTCAAGCTTTGGTAATGTTTTTAAAGAAATAAGAAAAAATTAGGAGTCGGTCATTGACTTGATTGAATCTTATAAGCTTCTTTAATTGATTGATATTCTTTAAAAGGCAGCAATAGCAGATAATCTAAGCTGTGATTTGGCTTAAAGATTGAAATAATTATATAGAAAAAAAATACTGGTCAAATTTAATATAAAATAAAATGATATTAAGTGATGAAATTGAAAAAAAATCAATTAAAAAAAGGATTTAAAACAAAAAATTATAATAAAAAGAATGAAAGCCAATCTTACAGATAAAAAAATTATTGAAAGGTTTCTTGAATGTAAATTATTTTCAAATAAAATAAATAGTAATTAGAGGAAGAGAGACCAAATCTAAAGGGAAAACAAATGGAAGGGTTTCTTTGAAAATTTATAGAGTTTGACGTGAGAATGAAGGAGACGAGATAAAAAAAAAAGTTGTCTAACACCAAATAAAAAGCTAGTAAGCCACGTGCGTTGTCGAGGAATGGAGGGATTAGCAAGACAATTCGAACGCGATTACATTTGATTAACTCTCGTTTGTATGCACCAACAATTTTTCATTTTTAAATTATATTCTATATTTATTAAAAGATCAAATTTTCTCTGAGTAGATTTGATTATTAAAAATAAAAAATAAAAAGAATTTGGATCTTGAAACAATTGTCCAAGTTGATGATTAGAAACTAGTCAACTCAAAACTTATTATACCCAGTTTATCCCAATATATATATAATTTAAAGTCAATGCTTTTACGTTTATGTAGATGTGACACTCTACCTGTACTTATCACTAATATTAATTTCTATGGTTACAATACTTAATCATATCCAATTACAATTAGTCTCTTGACAAAAATTACCAGCCGGCCCATCTGAATCAGCCTTCAAAACTTGTAATTATTTAATTTTTTATATATTCATTTAATTATAGAAAAAAAAACATTTAAAATAATAACAACGATTATTTTAAAGGTATTTTTTCTTAAAAATATATGGGATTAATTATATATTTTGATATTTATTTAATATTAATGTTTTAAAATATATATAAACAAATGAGCTAAGTTTTTTTTGTTTAAATCTCAAATTAATTTAATCTCAGTATTCTGAAATACTTTTAATATAATAAAATGAAGAATAAATTTTAAAAAATAAAAACATAATTGAATTTATTTTTATGACGATAGTGTTGGTGGCAGTAATAGTATTGCCAATAATAATTAGAATATTAATTATTTACCATAATAATTATAATAAAAACTATAATAATTGTCCTAGTAAATATTTCGAGAACGGATTTTGAGCGTGTGTTGAATGCAAAATCCGTGGTAACTAACAACCGATCATGTCCTAATACTTTTCTCCCACCATCCATTACTATTTATCTTTTCTTTCCAGAGTTTTTTTTTTTGTGTGAGAATTAAAGTAAAGGTCTAATAACGTTTTAAATTGATTTCATGTTTATAACATATAATTACAACAAATTATCATTTAATTCTACATAGTCTTGTACAGTTTTAATAAATCCAACTTAAATTATTCTGTTAAAAAAATATTGCAATAATGATTGAAAAAAATGTTGGATGAACTAAGTTTTGTTTTTTAAAATCTCAAGTTAATTTAATCTTAGTGATCTGAAATACTTTTAATATAATAATATGAAGATTAAATCTTAAAAAATAAAAAAATAATTTAATTTCTTTTTAAATAAAAATCACTTTAAACTAAAAATATATCAAGTCACACATAGACAAAACAAATACAAAAAAACACAAAGATAATAATTCACTAACAACATAATATTCACTATACATGCATAAGAGAGAGTTTAAAGTGTTTGTTTCACACTACCAAAACTTAACTAATTCTATTTTTTAACGCAAGCTGCATTTAATACAAAGATAAATTACAATAAAAATTAAAAATCATAACTAAGAATATAAATATATAAATACAATTAAAAAATTAAGAATTACCTAGAAGAACTAAAAAATAAAAGAGTTAAAACTAAATTAAAAAACAAAAATAAAAAATTACATATTTTAAAACAACATAAAAAAAATTCTCCATGCGTGCAAGCGCTGACCAATTGCTCGGTTGGGTTTTAAAGTTCATGAGAGCCTGGGGCTTCGAATCCTGACTTATGAGCTCCCTTTCTCGTAATTTCCAATGTGAAAACAATGCCGATGAATTCATAATTTCAATTATATACGTATTTTGAGAACGGATTTTGAGCCATTCGGTCTATTTGTAAATACAGAAAAACAAATAATCATTTATTTTATAGAAAGATTTAAATGAGATTAAATTAAATTAAACAATTTTTAATTGAAATATTCTATTAATTTGAAAACTTTAAATGGTTCTCCTCTGCGTAATTTTAAATCTAGTAATAAAATAGATAATTTTAAATCCCAACTTAGCCTTACAGTCTATATGGATTGATTCTAATAATCTTAAATCCCAACAAATAATCATTTATTTTATAAAAAGATTTAACTGAAATTAAATTAAACAAAACCATTTAAAAAGCTTTAATTTATAAAGCCTCCATGTCCTCCTATTAGAAAAAAAAAAATCTGTTATTTTTTAAGAAGGAAGTCTTACAATTGCATTCATTAATTTGTAAACTTCAATCTGCATACAAACAAAGTACCCTCTACTACAATTATTTTAATATTATGATTGTTGGGATATGAGAAATCTTGGGCCACTCACAGCCATTCTTCTCCTTTCCACAATTTTCTTCAAGAAGTGGACATTCATTGATCCACAGTGTCTCTAGTTTGGAGAGGCGTTGAATAGCTGTTGAACTTGGCAGATGCTTGAGATTCTTGCACGGTTCAATATAAAGACTCTGAAGGGAAGAAAGGTTGGCCAGCCAATCTGGCAAAGCTTCCTCAAATTCCTCTCCATTGAAATCGGATATAACCAATGACTTGAGGGCAGTGAGGTGTTGAAGTTGATGCGGTACACTCTTCAGTTTATCCCATCCATATATCCACAGGGATTCAAGGGACCCACTCAAGTTGGGGTGTTGGAATGAGTTTACAAGTCCTGCAGGAAAAGCCTCCAACTCCTTTGAGAAACCACCGATAGTCAATTCCCTTAGTTGGGTGAGGCTGCCCATGCAATCCTCCTCTGGGAAATCGCTCAAACTCCGACACCCAGTGATTCTTAATTCAACAAGAGAACGCAATTGTCGTAAACCGAGCCAATCAATACTGATGAGCTTATCACATGCTATAATCGATAATCTTTGAAGCGAAGACAATTCTTGTAAATCATCAATATGGATAAGCTCCCCCCAATCACCTACCAACAATTCCTCTAGAGACGCACAACTTTGTAATCCGCTTGGAAGAGCTCCCAATTTACAATCGCTAATAATCAATTTCTTCAAAGAAGATTTCAATTCTTGGAAATCACCAGGAATTGTAATCAACTTTGTGCACCACAATATACCCAATTCCACCAGAGATGTGCAGTGTTGTACGCTTGGAATGGATTCTAGCTTTGCACAATACTGAATCCTCAACAACTGAAGAGACGTGAAGCCATGAAATTCACCAGATAAATATCTCAGTTCATCACATTCTTTAATTTCCAAATTCTACAAGAGATGAAAGACCACATATCGGAATGCTTTTCAACTTGCCACATCTCTCAATGCTTAACTTTTCAAGACAAGGAAATACTTGATCACCTTCTCCACCCGGTACCATCCATTCTTCAAGACCACCCATATCCAGACGAGTGAGTTCTTTTAAGTGCTGGAAACACTACTCCTACCCTGCCATCCCTACTATAGAACTCATTGTCTATACATTTTACTCTACCCATTCCACCTATCTCTAGAATCTTAAGGCGAGGAAGACATCCAAGTGTTGAGAGTTGTCTGCACTCACTACAATCTCTTAATCTTAGTGTTTCCAAATGGTAGAGCTTTGTGATGGATTTTGGCAATGCTCTAATAGCAGTATACGAGACATCAAGATATCTCAAATGTCTCAGCTTGCAAATTGAATCTGGTAGCTCAGTGATGCCAGACCATCGCAATTTGAGAGTTCTCAAGCTTTTGAATTTGCGAGGCCGATTGAATACATCAACCATTGAGAAAACGGTACGCAGTTTTCTAGCATCAACCGCTCCAAATATTGACTCAACATCCCCACAAGAAATCAGATTTAGATGACGAATACGAGATGCACCATCTACTACCGAACTCGCCTCCATGTTCTCCACATTTAATGTTTCTGATTTTGAGACCTGTAATGCAAGATCATGCACAAGATCATGCATCTTGCAACTTGTGATGATCTCATACTCGTTCCTTTCTACATCTTGGAAAAATGAATTTGCAAGCAAGTCATTGAAACACTTGTTGCCTACGTCTTCCTTCCTCGGATCTGATGGCCTGAGAAAACCTTCAGCCATCCATAGTTGAATCAGCTCTTCCTTTTCAATTTCAAAATCTTTAGGAAAAATGGAACAGTATGCAAAACATTTTTTCAAGGTTGGCGATGACAAGTAATCAAAACTTAATCTCAAAACGCGCAAAGCTCTATTTCCATCCTCTGTGTCCCAAATTCTACTGTTTAGAATTGACTGCCACTCCTGTGCCCGCTTTCCGTGAAGAGTTCCTCCCAAAACTTTAGCAAGCAATGGAAGCCCTCCACATTTCTTTGCAATCTCGTTCCCAATAGACTCCAAGTCTGCAGCTAATGTTGCCCCTCCACCCCCGCTCACCTTTTGCTTGATAATGGACCAGCATTCATCATCTGATAGTTTCTCTGGCTCGTGCTGACTCCCTGGAAAAGTCTCCATCATGCCTGCTATTTGCTTGCTGCGGGTCGTAACAACAACAGCATTCCCATTCTTCTTGTTAATTTTTAACAGTAGATCCTTCAAATCATCCCACATACCATGGTTTTCATTCCACACATCATCAAGAACAAGAAGAAATGTTTTGTCTTCCAGTTCTTGCTGAAGTTTTTCAAGAATTGCATCTAGATTGCTCAACCCACCAGTATATTTATCAATCTTTTGCAACATCTCACCTAAAATCCTTGTTTTATTGAAATCATTAGAGGCACAAACCCATAGAGTCACATCAAAATGCTTTTTCTCCGTCTCTACTTCACAAATTTTCTTTGCTATGGCAGTCTTTCCAAGACCTGCCATCCCCACAATAGGGACAACAGACAGAACTTGTTGATCGATGGAGCCAGTCAGCAAATTCAAGATTTTAAAGACATCACCGTCTCTTCCTACTACAACTTCTGATGAGGACTCTGTCTGTCGGTCCAAGCTGATTTCAGGAGCTGCATGTGCATGTTGTGGAGCTATCAATCCAAGCCGACAACTAGTTGCAAGTCTTTGAATATCATCTAGAGATCCATTGATTTCCTTAATTTTTTTACCCATAATCAGATGGAAAGCAATCGGGTTGTGGAGTGAAAAGCAGTCACGTGCCTTTCCCTTCTTTTGGTCTTTACGGAGAATCTCATAAGCAAAATCGTCAAGAACATCTTCAGCATTATAAGCTACATCTTGTAGCTTCTCCAGCAAAAGATTCACTGGCTTGTCTGTTACGGGCCTTGTGGCTGCCTCTTGGAGCACGGCTTGGATCATGGTCAAAGACTCATTGAGCTTTCGCAGCTCTCCTTTCAATCCCCAGGCAAGTCGGATCCCTTCAGCAGCTATGGAACTGACCCTTGTCAAGGTCTCCTGCATGGCAAACGTAAGAAAAAACTCTGCTGCCATATTCTCTTGTTTTCTTTGGGAAATCAAAGAAGAAAGATTGAGCAAAAGAGAGAGAAAGAATGGTGTGAAAAATGTGAAACAGGGATGAGATGAAGTGCGTTTTGGAACGATGAGGGTCCCTCCCTCCCTCGCTGTATTAGTTGAATGATTGCAGCTGGCAGCATCTTCCACGAAAACTGTGTTCAAACTTGGCATGCTGAGGCCAAGACAAGGACCTTTCCTTCTTATCCTGTGTGTCCAGATCCATCTAAACATGTAAACGTGGCTAATAAATGTTGGGTTATAAATTTTAAGAAAATTGTTTTTATTTGAAGTGTACCAATATTCTTTTGACACCGTATAATTATTTTAATATATTTTAAAACAAAAACATATTTTAAAAAATAACCCTAGTTGACACCATCTTCCACGAACCACCACTGTCAATTTGTCATGCCTCTGTTGGCATCTAGAATAACATCTTGCACTTTTTTCGTAAAATTCTCACAATATTTTTATCCACAGAGCATCTAGCAAAGGCCTAACTTGCATTTTCTATAAAATTCCGTCGATCCATCAAGGAAATGAGAGAATTATTGTGGTGAAAATCCCCTTGACATCTACTTAACATGTAAAATCAAAAATTCAAAAAATAAGTCAAATAAGACGTGACTCTTGTAAAATTAATAATATTTATAAACTTGGTTTGATTTGATATAGACCAGGTTTATTTTAAATTTTTATATATTATTTTGAACACATTTAGAGTTACAAGTGAAACTTTATTGCGATTCTAGTTGGAGTGAAAATTAGATATCTTAATATTTTCAAATATATATGGTAAGCCTAATAATTCATCCATACAAGATACAACAATGTGTTTCAAACCAAGATTTAAATCTATTAGAAATTTATAAAAATTGAAGATTTGGGCTACATGAAGGAATTTTAGCATAAAAACTTTGTTTTTATTAACATATTTTTTTATTTATTTAATATTGAATAATTATTTCTAATTTTGATTTGTTCTAGCACATTAGACATTGTTTAAAAAATTATTTTATTATTGAACTTATGTTAATTACTAGCTCATGCAATTATTCAAGATTAGGTTATCACAAATCAACAAATATCTAATTATAAATATCTAACAATGATTCTTATAAGTTGCAAATAAAAAATTATATAAGAACGGAAAAAATTAAATGTCCAATTATCCTGGATTTCACAACCATTACCTAATTACAATTACAAAACAAATAAACCGCGTGTCATTTTCACTGTGCTCCCTCTCACAGATCACTGTGGATTCGAGCGAGTAGTGGCGATGAAATTAGCCCCTGCGCCAGCTGAAGAGGGGGTCAGGTGTGGGGCTATTTCCGGTTTTTCCACTTGATTTTTTTTTTTTTAATATTCATTTGTGAATAGTGTATTGACTATTTCGTCCCCGGTAATAGGACAAAATAAGGTTTATAGTTGAGGGGCACCGGCGTAATTGCGCGCGGCCGGACCGGTCCGGTCCGGTCCGCCGCAACTTTCGAATATTTAATTATTTTCTGAAATGACTAAAGACGATTTTAGCTCCTAATAAGACAAAAACACTTCATTCGGTCAAGGGACATGACGGTAATTGTCCCTATTTTTACAATTAAATAATCGGGTCTGGAAGGGCGTCTGCTGCACGCGCCAGGCGGTTTTTCGCCTCACGCCCTCTTCGGGCGGCGCGTGCGGCTTCCTACGGTGTCCGCAAATTGTCTACCGGAGGCCAGAACGATGCGCCTCCGCGTGGTCTTCCTCCCGCGGTGGCGCGTGTTACCGAAAAGAGTCCGTGGACGCGTAGGAGGCCGGTTAAAGCCGCCGGCCACGTTTCTCTCTCTCCGGAGTGTCAAAGTTGCACTTTGGTCCTTCTACTTTCAATTTCCGGGTTGGCTGTATATAACTCAATCAATTCGGTACAAAGGTTCCGATTTTTGCAATTTTGTCCTCTGATTTCAATTGACAATAAATGTAAGTTGCATTTCAGCCCTTTGACTTTGACTTTTTTAATTTAAGCCCTTTATATGTCATTTTCAATTCAGCCCTTATACTTTGATTTTTTTTCCCTACTTTTGTCCATGTATATATAAGTGTATTTAACACAATAATAATAATAATAATAATAATAATAATAATAATAATAATAATAATAATAATAATAATCATGATTTAATGATTTTTCATTCTTACTCTTTTGTTATGTTTTTTTCCCTCCCGATAATTTGATAAAAAAAAATTTTGCCAGTAATAGCCATGGTAAAAAAAAAATTTTATCTTTTGTTAAAGTTTCTTGGATATTTTTAATCTTTCATTTACTTTTGTTTCTTTCATTATTAACATAATAATAATAATTATCATAAAAATAATAATAATAGTGATTATTATTATTATTATTATAAGAATAGTGCTTATGTATTCTATTATTATAATAATAGTGATTATCTATTCTTTCATAATAAAAATAATAATAATAATAATTTTTAATTGGTTTTTCTTGCTAGCTGTTTTGTTCATGCTTTTTATTTTTTTCCCTCGGTATAATTTAATAATTTTTGTTGTTTTTATTCTAGCGGCAATAATAATTTTAGATATTAAGACTCCGATGTTGCTATTGTTATAATATTTTAAATGAATATTGCTTCCTTTTCCCTGTTGTTTTTTTATTTGCTCTTTCTATTAATTGATTTTAATAATTTTATTATCTGCACAATAATGATTTCGATAAGTGTTTTTTTTCTTATTCAAATATTTTGCTCTTTTTTTCTAATGTTAGTGCAGCTCTTTTTGTGATCGTTTATAACGCAATTCCTATATTTTAGAAGATGTAATCTATACTTACGTGATAAACTCAACTCAAAAATTTTAAACATTTTATCTTTTTAATCTATAATTTTTATTTGCTTATATCACATAAATTGATCGTTGTAGATTTAATTGTATTAAATTATATACAAAAAAATACCCGCGGCAACGCGCGGGCAATTATCTAGTTACTATATATATAAAAGTCGTAGTCAATTCATCGTGCATCGATCAGCTTGTATCACTGCTGATCACTGCTAATCGTGGATTGCAACAATGATGCTTTTTTTTTACTTTTTTTTTCTACTTGCGTTTTTTTTCTCTTTTTTTTTCGTTTCTTCTTCTTTTTTTTTTTTTGCTTTTTTTTCCTAATTATTCTTTTTCTTCTTTTTTTCCTCTGTTTTTTGCTTCTTCTTTTTTTGCCTTTTTTTTGTATTTTTTACTTATTATTTTTTTGTATTTATTATTATTATATATATTTTTTTCTACTTATATATTTTTTTGGTTTTTTGTTTTTTAATAATCGGGGTGTCCGAACTCGCTTAAATGTACCACGATTAATCTCCATATCCAAATTTTTTTGATAACCAGGGTGTCCAGGCCAACTTATAATTACCACGACAATCCCCGAACCCACATTTTTTTTTCTAAAATGCTTTCCTGCTGGTACATTTTTTTTATAACCGGGATCTCCAACCAGCTTAAGCACACCACGACTAATTCTTGGGCCGAATTTTTTTAAAAACAATATGGATTGCTACAATGCTTTCACGCTTATACTTTTTTTTTGTTTTCTTTCGCTTATACATTTTTTTGTAACCATGGTCTCTCGACCCGACTTAAGCTCTTTTTTTTCACTTATATTTTTTTTTCACTTATATTTTTTTTTTATAACCACGATCTCCGAGCCAGCTCAAGTGCACCACCACTACTCCTTGGACCAAATCTGTTTTTTGATAATCGGGGTGTCCAGGCCAGCGTGGACACACCATGACTAATCTCCGAACCAATTTATTATTATTTTTTTTTTTTTTTCCTTATATGTTTTTTTGTTCACTAATCTCCGAACCAATAATAATGATAATTTTAGTGATTATTTTTTTATAAAAGTCTTTTGATTTTTTTAAAGATTTTCCTGAAATTTTAATTTATATCGGTGATCATTTTAAAAGTAATATTACTCTATTTTTCCCTTTATTCGTTTTTTTTTGTTTTTTGTTTCTTTATTTGTTCTTTAGATTATATGATTTTTATGATTTTATTATTTATGCAATAATAATGATAATTTTAGTTATTGTTTTTTTATAAAAAATCTTTTGCTTTTTTTTTATTTTTCATGGAAATTTAATTATTTTAATTGTTTTGGCAGTAATGTTAGTAATAATTTTAGCTTTAATAGCAATGATAATGGCAATAACGTCGGGGATGAATTTTCAATCTATGTTTTTCGATCTTTTTGTTGATAGAAAATTAACAACTTATTTTTTTTTATTTTGATTATTGTATGTATTTTCACAATTTATATTTTATTTTTGTTTAATTTAAATTGAATTATAAAATGAACTAATCTTAATACAGTGAACTTAATAATTCAGATATCCGAGTTTTCTTGCTTTTTTAATGATGATGATAAATTTATGCTGGTTATTTCGTTTGAAACTACTAAACAGATAAATTTATATCGATTATAAATTCATATATTTTATAAAAAAACTTGCACTTGACATGAATTCTGCACAGATTTATTATTTTAGCTAAATTTATATTATAATAAAAAATACACACAATTAATATTTTTTACATTGAAAAAAATATTGTGCCGCCCTATGGCTGCAGGGGCATTGTCTAGTAACTAAAACAGATCGTCCTTCTTTCCCTCTTGTTCATCGCGTGACTCATTGCCACCGTGGACTGGCAATTTGTCACGGTGAATCGCGGGGTGTATGTGCTTTTTTTTCTTTTCTTTTTTATGCCGGGACTCTTTTTGTATTTTTTATGGTGGAAATGGACAGATAAGAGGGTTTTGGTCGAGCGATTGTCGCTATGCCGCTAACACAGGGCTAGCGTGAGTTCGAGACGCTTCGACCACCAATTGTGATTTCATTTCGTTTTTTTTTTTTATATAATAACTGTTTTTTTTTTTAAAAACAAATTTTTTTTGAAAATGAATTTTTTTAAAAAAAAATTTAAATCGTTTTTTTTTAAAAAAAAATAACTGTTTTTTTTTTAAAAAAAAAGTTTTTTTGAAAATGAATTTTTTTTTCATTTTTTTTATAAAAAAAATGGTTTCTTTTTTTTAAAAAAAGTTTTTTCTTAATAACTGGTTGTTGTTGTTTTTTATTACAAATCTGATTTGCTTTTTTTTAAAAAAACTGTTTTTTTTTAAATGTTTTTTTCTGGTTGTTGTTTTTATTTGTTTACAAAAAAAATATTTGTATTTTTTGTTAAAAAAAAAATTGATAACTGGTTGTTGTTTTTATTTTTTACAAAAAACAATTTTTTTTTTAATAACTAAAGTGTCCAGGGCAACTTACGTGCACCATGACTAATCTCTGAATCCACTTTTTTTTTATAATTTTTTTTTACACAAAGACTCTTTTTGTATTTTTTATGGTGGAAATGACAGATCATAAGCTTTGGCCGAGCGGTTGTCCATGCTAGCTGCTAACACAGAGCAGCTGAAGTTCAAACCGCTCAGACACCAAAATGTGATTTTTTTTTGTTTTAAGAACTGAGAAAGAAAAAAATTGTAAAAAAAATTGTTTATTTTTTAATTTTTTTTTAATAACTGGTTTTTGTTGTGTTTTTTTACAAATCTGATTTTTTTTTTTTAAGAACTGTTTTTTTTTTAAATGTTTTTTTGTTAAATAATGTTTTTTTTTTAATAACTGGTTGTGTTTTTTATTTTTTTGCAAAAAAAAATTGGTTAAAAAAAATGAATTTTTTTAATAACTGGTTGTTGTTTTTATTTTTTTCCAAAAAACAAGATTTTTTTTAAAATAACTAAAGTGTCCAAACCAACTTACGTGCACCACGACTAATCTCTTAATCAACTTTTTTTTATATTTTTTTCCCTATTTTGTTTTGCTACTTATACATTTTTTTTCTTAACCGAGGTGTCCGGGTCAGCTTACGCGCACCACGGTTCTTTTTTCCCAAGTATATTTTTTTTCCTAGCCAACTAAGCGCGCCGCGAATAATCCCTGGGCTCATTATTATTTTCTTTTATTACCTAACGAGCTAAAACAACTCGGTTTTCTACTGTAACCCGTGACTCATAGTCACTATTCATTGGCAATTTGCTCCGATGCATCGCAGCGCACGTCTACCTTTTTTTTTTTCAACAATGTAATACATTTCATATAATAATACAAAAAATAAATCTTTAAAAAAAAAGTCTTCGAATTTTAATTTTGTGCTCTATTTTTTAAAGTTTATTTCTTAAAAAATATTTATAATATTTTGGTTTTTAATATTTCATATCTAATATTACTGGACAAAAAATACAACTAAAAAAAATGACAAATTTACCTACATTATCTACAATTAAAAAATATTCGAGTCACTTCCCGTTTCGATTACACTGTTTTTTTAGACGACAGATAAGTAATTATAGCACGCAAAAAACTTGAGATTTATTTCTAAAAACAAATTACAATATTTTTATTTATAATGTGTCAGATCTAATATTACAAGAGGAAAAAGGCAACTCATAAATTTTTTTTGACAAATTTACCTTAATTATCTACAATTAAAAATCAACGACCCACTTCCCATTTCGATTACACTATAAAGTATGTAAGACTGAGTATATGTTTTAATATTTATTGAATATTATCGCCTAAAAATATATATATAGAGAAAAAAATGACCTACGATTTCTTGCAAAAAAATAATTAATATCGGTATTCTTGAATACATTTAATATAATAATATGATTAATAAATCTTATAAATATAACTTTGGCTTTAGCTTTTAATTTAAATTTCTATTTTATACTCTCTTTTTTTGTTCTTTTAATAAACGATAACCTTTTTTTCACATTTTATTTTTATTTTTTAATAACCGTCGTGTTCAAGTCTTTTTTTTTTAAACCGGTTTCTTTTTTTATGTTTTTTTTAACCAGAGTTTCCGTGACAACAAGTTTCTAACAAATCATTTCACCTTCTTAGTAAATTTTCTAACAAATTTTATAAAAAGTTTTTTAGCAATAGCAATATTCAATCATTTTTTAGTTGAAAAAAACCATTTTTAACAGATTTTATCAATTATAATTTTACCAATTAAATATTAAAATAACAAAATACAACATTTATAAAATCAATCAATTTTCTACATATATAAAAAAGCCCAGCGGAGCGGGCAAATTCGCTCGTATCTAAATCTAAATGAAAAAAACATTGATGAATATAAATGTCTGATTCTATCTTAAATTGAAAAAAAAAACATTAATGAATATCATATGGATGTCTAGCTGAGCACAGGAAGAGAGAAGCATGGTGTGACATATTAAAGATGACTATAGCTTTGTAATGAGATGCCTTCAGCTTTAAAACAGAGAATCCCTCCCTCACGATTGATTGCAGCTGGCAGCATTTTCCTCGAACCACTGCTGTCAAATTTGTCAGGCAAAGACGAAGAATATTAAGTAAATATAAAATGCATGGCATTTTCCCTGTGTATTTTTTATTATGTATCTATATACATATTACTAGCAAATTGCCCGCGCGTTGCCGTGGGTATTTTTTTTGTATATAATTTATAATTTTGAGTTGAGTTTGTCACGTAAGCATAGATTACATCTTTTATAATATAGGTATTGCGTCATAAACGATCACAAAAAGAGCAGACACTAACATTAGAAAAAAAGAGCAAAAATATTTGAATAAGAAAAAAAAACTTATTTAAATCATTATTGTGCAGATAATAAAAGTATAAAAAATCAATTAATAGAAAGAGCAAAAAGGGAAAAAGGAAGCAATATTAATTTAAAAATATTATAACAATAGGAACATCGGAGTCTTAACATTTAAAATTATTATTGCCGCTAGAATAAAAAACAACAAAAAAAATTATTAAATTATACCGAGGGAAAAAAAAATAAAAAGCATGAACAAAACAAAGCAAGCAAGAAAAACCAATTAAAAAAATTATTATTATTATCATTATTATTATTATTATTATTATTATTATTATTATGAAAGAATAAATAATCACTATTATTATAATAATAGAATACACAATCACTATTATTATAATATTAATAATAATCACTATTATTATTATGATTATTATTATTATTATTATTATTATTATTATTATTATTATTATTATTATTATTATTATTATTATGTTAATAATGAAAGAAACAAAAAATAAATGAAAGACTAAAAACATCCAATAAACTTTAACAAAAGATTTAAAAAAAAACAATTATTGCTATTACTCGTAAAAAAAAATATATGAAATTATCCCTGAGGGGAAAAAAGAACATTAAAGAAAGAGCAAGCACGCAAAAACAATCTAATTATTATTATTATTATTATTATTATTATTATTATTATTATTATTATTATTATTATTATTATTATTATTATTATTATTATTATTATTATGTTAATAATGAAAGGGAAAAAAAACAATGAAAGACTAAAAAACATGCAAGAAATTTTAACAAAAGATAAAAAAAAACAAAAAAATTATTATTATTGCTATAACCGGCAAAAAAAAATTATTATCAAATTATCGGGAGAAAGAAAAAAAACAGAGAAGCGTAAGAACAAAAAATAATTAAGTCATTATTATTATTATTATTATTATTATTATTATTATTATTATTATTATTATTATTATTATTATTATTATTATTATTATTACTATTACTATTATTATTATTATTATTATTATTACTATTATTATTACTATTATTATTATTATTATTATTATTATTATTATTATTATTATTATTATTATTATTATCATTATTATTATTATTGTGTTAAATACACTTTTATATATACATGGACAAAAGTAGGGATTATTTTAGAAATATAAAAAAATAAAAGTATAAGGACTTAAATGAAAATCAAATATAAAGGGCTGAAATTAAAAAAATTAAAAAGTCAAAGGGCTGAAATGCAAATTACATTTATTCTAAATTGAAATCGAGGACAAAATTGCAAAAAATCGGAACTTTTGTACCGAATTGATTGAGTTATATACAGACCAATCCCGAAATTGAAAGTAGAAGGACCGAAGTGAAACTTTGACATTCAATCAATTGAAATCGGAGGACCCAATCGAACAAAAATTAAAACTTATATAACATAAAATTAGGACCAAAAACGAAATTAAAAGTAGAGGGACCGGGCGCAAAGTCAAAATAATGGGGACTCTCCCCGCACATTGACGCAGTGAGAGAGAGAAAACGCGGGTCGGCGGCTTCAACCGCCTCCCGCCCAGTCCCACGTGACATCCGGTGGTTACACGCACCACCGCGGGAGGAAGACC
This sequence comes from Salix viminalis, assembly GCA_029228465.1. Lineage (NCBI taxonomy): Eukaryota > Viridiplantae > Streptophyta > Magnoliopsida > Malpighiales > Salicaceae > Salix > Salix viminalis. The sequence goes on from CM055438.1 coordinate 1,957,800, forward strand.
ACGCCGCGGGCGATCGCTCGCTCCTCCCGCAGACAATTTCCGGCCACCGGAGGAGGTCGCGACGCCGCCACCGAACAAGGCGTGAGGCGGAAAACCGCTCGCGCTGCGGCGCCTCACGCTCGACATGACGCCGATTAAATAATTCGAAAAAATAGGGCCAATTACCGTTCCACCCCTCGCACCCAATTCATGGCTTTTTGTCTTATTAGGGGCTATAATCGTATTTAGCCATTTAAGAAAAATATTAAAAAAAAGAAAAAAGTTGCGGCGACCCGGATCGGACCGGCCGGTCCGACCGCAGCAATTACGCCGGTGCCCCTCACCGGATGCCCTGCTTTTTGTCCTATTACCGGGGACGAAAACCGTCAATACATCGTTCACAAATGAATATTTAAAAATCAAGCTGAAAACCCGAGAATAGCCCCTCGCCGCCACCTCTTACGCCAGCACGAGGGCTATTTTTTCGAGCGCAGCATCGTCGCAATCCACGAGTGTTTCATCGAGAGGGTGTACAGGTCAAAACCTACGCTGTTTATATGTTTTGTAATTGTAGATTCAGATAGTAAAATTATCATTTTATTCTAGGGGTGAAAAATTTAACCCCCGAGACCTGGGTTATTTTTGACATTTTCAGAAGACATGTATTCTACTTTCAATTTCTTTGCATAATAAAACTACTATTTTACCCCTGGGTGCTGACAAAACAACGTGGAATAATTGGGTGTTTTTGTTTTTTCACAAATTCGTACACAGTAAATCTATGAAAATACCCTTGGAAAAAGACAAAAAAGAACACCAGGAGCCAGGGGTATTGTGATACTTTCACCACTAGTTTTTTTGTGGTTATTATTTCTTTTCGGCAACACTGCAGGCGTGTTGTATTGATGCGCCAACAGTGTTTCACGCAGACGCGTCATTCAGGCAGCGCATGCGTCTTCTTGGGGCAGTGGAAACTACCCAGCCACTGTGTCACCTGGTGCGTCTCCATGTCCTTTGCCTTATGGTGCAGCGCATGTCGGTTAACAGTGGTCGGAGAATCGCTGGTGAATGATTTTTAGTTTTTTCTCTGTTATCTCTCTTGCTGCCAAAAAGTACATGTAAGTCCTTCATGTTAGTAATTGTTTTATTTTAATCCTTAATCCTTAATGTCTGATTCTATCTTAAATTGAAGAGAGAGAAAAAACATTAATGAATATGATATGGATGTCTAGTTGAGCACAGGAAAGAGAGAAGCATGGTGTGACAAATTAAAGATGACTTAAGTTTTCTAATGAGATGCCTTCGGCTTTAAACAGAGGGTCCCTCCCTCACGATTGATTGCAGCTGGCAACATTTTCCTCGAACAACTACTGTCAAATTTGTCATGCAAGGGACAAGAATATATATATATATATATTGAAGACGTAGTGGGATGTATTTCTTCATGTGACAGATCTGGTGAGCAATATATATATATATTGTTGAAGATCGTGAGCAATATATATATATATATTGATCACCAGATCTGTCACATGAAGTAATACATCCCACTACGTCTTCAATATATATATTATTACAAATTTGACAGCAGTGGTTCGAGGAAAATGCTGGCAGCTGCAATCAATCGTGGGGGAGGGACCCTCTGTTTTAAAGCAGAGGGCAATCATTAGAAAAGTTTTTTTTTTTTGTTGGTAAAATTAGAAAAGTTTTTTGACAGTGGTTCGAGTGAAAGTTAATTGGGGATTGCAGATTTTAAGGAATTGATTGGTGAGAAAGAAAAAAGTGAAAGAAGTTTTTCTCACGAGACTCGTTGCCCAGTTCAAGGAGTAAAAGGAAGCGCTGTGCCTGAATTTACATGGATGAACATCATCTCGAACAGAAAAGCAAGCTTCTATATATATATATATATATATATATTCACAAAAGCCTTAAAGTCCTGTACATGCCATGGATATATAGTAAAACTTCCTAGTGAAAAAAAAAGACTTTATGGTAAACACTCAAACAACAAATACAAGGAGTGTTATGATGATTTCTTAATGAATACCATAAAGGATTCAGGAATTTTGTATTTTCCTGTAAAGTTTTCAGGATTGTGCAATTTGTTAAACACTCAAATTAATCAGAAGACAGTTAAATATGGTTACCTCAACAACAATCCCCTGGTATTTCTATTGGCCCCACTTGACAGAGGTCTGGTGCGTGCAGTAAACTTAACTTGACAAGTATCTGTTTCAGAAGACATACAACAACAAAATGAAAGTTTGAATTCTGCTATCTGCCTCCTTCAGGGTGCAGTTTGAAGATAAGCTTGGTCAGCTTGCAATTGGCAAGAGGTTCAATTTAAAGTCTGCACTCGCCAAAGCATTCAGTGATGCAGAACCTGATACGCATCATATGTCCAATTTGCCACATTTTTTAACTAGTTGAATTCTTTCCAGGCAGGGTTTTCAAATGAGGTTCCCGTGATCCGGTGTTGATTGCCAGCCCTGCAAAAAAACAAGCAGATGAATAAACATTGTTTTTTCTGTTTCCAATACGATTATGCAGTAGCAGGAAAAAACCAAAGCATTCACTTCGGTAAGAAGACAAGAAAGTCAGCAAGAAGAAAGGAAGAAATTATATATATTTATGGCTGGGAAAAGCTTCTACAATGCAAAAGATGTATGCATGAGAATTTTTTCTGTTTCGTTGATGTGAAAAAAACCATTTCAATTCAATAACTCATGCTATTAGTTAAGGTTCATTTGAAATTGTAATTATTTGGTCAATAAGCTTTAAAACAATATCAAATAAACATATCACCAAAAAAAATTAAGTTATTTGATATAGTCATAAGATATGTTTTATATAATTCTTTAATAAACCTCATCAAAAATCTTTTGAGCTTGAAACCTGTATAATCTCACCCTATTTTATGTTTAATTTTTAACATATAAAATGAAAATAGTGAGATTCAAACTCATGACTGTTTGATTAATAAAGTTTCTAAAAACATATTAAAAAACAAATCTCAATCCAATAACCTAAGCTATTAGATAAGATATCAAAAAATAATTTATATTGTTCTCTTAATATTATTATTGTATGGATTGTATGTGGCTTTTAGGTACAACAAGTGTGTTTGGGGTCACTTCAAGCTGTTGAAGTGTACTCCACGCTTTCAACTATAAAACTGGTGAAATTTGTATCGAAATGATAAGGTCCTAGTTTCTTAACATTGCCCTCAGACATTATATCACATCACACAGACTACAAATCTTGTAATCTAACTAGCCAAGACTTCACTTGAATGAGTCTGATGCAGATAGCTGTGTCATTAAGAATAGCTCGTGTTTTTTCTACACGGTAAAAAAAAAAACTAAAGCCTGAGGGAACCATGCAAAGAAACAAAAGCAGTAGAACATACCAGAACAGCAGCATATCTGGTGGCAAGCGCAGGTGTATCAGCACATAAAACAACCCTGTGCATGAATTGTCAAGTTCCTCCGTGATCATGTTCATTTCGCAAAGAACCTCTCAACGTCTTTTTGCGAACAGCGTTCCTCTCAATGGAATGGTTTTTATTTGGTGGCAAGTTCAAGAACATCATCATTCATGAAGACTGAAGTATCACAACCCTGCTTCCAGTGAACCAATCAAATCAGTAAATCAGTAGCTATATCAAAAACATTATCATGAATCAATACCAGATAAAACAATGTCAATAATTTATGATGTTTATTACAGGACAAAGCATTCCGATCAAATATGTGATTAGCCTGTTTTTAAGAAATTAATATTAACGAGTGCCTTAACAAAGATTGCTCAAGAAGCAAACATGAGGTATACACTTGAAAATTTAGAACCATTACCTCATTTAAATATTACCAAAATGAAAAGTCTATCAACAAAATATTTGTAGGACCAACAACAGTAAAAACCATGCCAAGCGATTATTGAAACCAGTATACACAAAAACAAGAAAAAAAATCATAAAACAAGTCATTTATGAGTACACAGACCCAGATTGTAAAGAACTGACAGCAAAGTACAAAGACATATCAATACCTACCTCAAAACCCAACATCAATCCAATATCTTACACTGAGAAGGCACACTATTCATATAGTGTATAAACCAAAATCAACAAACAAAGAAACCAAAATCCCCATCAAGGAAGACTGTATCATGATCAAACACAAAATATCAAAAGAAGTAGAAGCCTATTGATGAAAACTGCCTCAAATTGTGACCAACAAAAAAACATATATACAGAACCACAAATTCACTCGACAAGACCCTCAAAGCATAAATACAAAGAAAACCCATTTTTAATTTCATGTGAGAATGGTTGTATGCCTAGAGCACCTGAAAAGTTCCCATTTCTGATGATCATGAAATTTGATTGTGGAAGGGAAGGGCTCAGGTATGTAGTGATATTTGGAAGACACTTTTAGAAATTTGCAATTGAGCCATAAGGTCGGGGGAAAAACATTTGCCTGTTTGTGGAGAGGAGTTGGTGGAAGGAAGGTAGATGTTGAGCACCATGGAAGGAATGCAGGCACAAACAAGGTAATCAGGTACTAGAAGGCTGTCCTTAAACTGCTCCCATTTTACAAGGACAAGGCTTGTTTCATTGCTATTTTTATATCAGGGCAACATACTATTACTAAGAGTGAAGCAACTTTATATTTTGATGGTAAGTACTGCTAGACAATAAGAATTTGAATGCAACTTCTTGATTCAAAATACGAATTTGAATGCAACTTCTTGATTCAAAATACGAATTTGAATGCAACTTCTTTTCTGCTTCAACTGTCACCCCAGAATCAGAAAATAAAATACTAAATTATACAAGCAGATTCCAATTAAATTCTTCCCCTCCCATTGATAAAACTGTCTTAATGAAGTGCTCATGAAAATCACACAACCAGTTGAGAACAAAACAAGCAACTTATAATTCTGAAAATACAAAAAGAAATGAAATCAACTATATCATCAAAATCAGCCAAATAAAGTAAGGACCAGAAATGCTCACAAGAGCAACAATGCTACAAATTACACAGCATATAAACCTCAATAAATCATGTTTAGTATTGTGTTTATTCAGAAATGACAAAGACCAGGATTTTCACTGGTTAATAGACATTTTCCAGTTTGTTTCATCTATGAAGGTAGTGACAGGGCAGCTAAAGGTACAGAAGTTTCCGTGTGCGAGTACACAGGTACGAACAGTCTTTCAACCTCCTTGTCTTACATGATTTCAGTTAAAATATACTGTTTGTTACAAGCATAAATGTCTACAGGGTCAGAAAGATGACACTAGTGCAGCTTTACAGAGCATAAATATGATCTAAATGCTAGTGGAGCAAAGTCCCAAGTATGAAACCAAATGCAACAAAAGCTGCAAGGGTAATAGAAACAACTTTTAATTTGCTGCATGAATCAAAGAAACATTGAGTGTTGAAAGGTTACTTCACCTTTACATCTTGATGGTTGTCACAGAGCCCTGACAAATTTTTAAGAGCGGGACTACCATCATTGGTGGGTAGATCTAGCAGCATGGTTCTGGTGGCAGCATCTGTAGAGAATCCCCGATTGACCATTTCACAGATAAGCTGCATTGCTGTTGATGTATCCTTGTGTTGGAGAAATCCTTGGATAATCACATTATAGGAGCAAGCATTTGGTGTGCAGCCATCCTCTTCCATTTTTCTAAAAAGTTTGAGTGCTTCAATTAGATATCCTTCTTTACAAACTCCACCGATTAACACAGTGTAGGTATGAACATCGGGCTGAAATCCTTCCACGGTGAGTCTAGAAAATAATACCTTTGCATCCTTAAGCTTCCCACACTTGCACATGCCATCAATAAGGATGGTGTAGACTACCAAGTTAGGCTTCACAGCACTCTTTTGCATCTCTTGAAATAGTGCCCACCCCTCATAAAGATTCCCTTGTTCACAGAAACCATCAATCAAAGTCGAGTAAGTTATTATAGTTGGAGTGAGGCCACAGGTAGAGATGTTCCCAAAAAGCTGATGTGCAGCCCACGGTCTCCCCACTAGACACAAACCTTTTATCAGAGTATTGTAAGTAACTACAGTAGGAGCTAAACCTTCTCTCAACATTTCATCAAAAACTTGCATTGCCTCATCTACCCTTTCCATCTTACAATATCCATTAAGCAAGGTGTTATAGTTACAAACATCATGCGTACTGCCCTTACTCACCATCACATCAAATATCTCTCTAGCTCCATCTATTTTACCTTGCAAACAATATCCCTCAATCACCGAATTGTAACAAACAGTATCCAGAACACAACAGCCGCTTCAGCTTTCCAAACATTACAAAGACCATTTATTACCACACTATAAGTATATGCACCAGGTCTATGCCCTCTTGCCACCATATCGTCAACCAATTTCACAGCTTCACCCATTTTACCTTGTATACAGAGCCCATTTACTAAGGTAGTAGACGTTACAACATCCGGCTCAAAACCACGTTTAAGAATTTTTCCCCACACAGAGAATCCAAAATCAACACGGTTTAAGTGACAGAAACAGTTAATCAATATGGTGAGAGTGAAGACATTATGTTTAACTCCTCTAAGTTCCATTTCTTCGGACAACGAAACCACTGTCCCATGTTTTTTCATCCTCATAACTGCAGACAGTAACTGATTAAAATCATAAGTACTAGGCCGAGGATTCTTGCTAAGCATGTCATTGAAAAAAGCTAAGGCATCATCAATGTTACTAAAGGATACCTTATCAGTGCTGCTGCTGCTGCTGCAAGTAGTAGAGAAGGGAAATGAGGAAAAGAAGGGCATACCCATTTTCTGTTGAAGATGAAATATTGGATTTTTGGTAAGCAAACTAGTTGCTCGAGACATAGCCACCACCCTTCCTCACACTACAGAATCTCTTAAGTCTTTCGTTCAGGAAATTTCTTGAAATGCCAGCTGAAGGGTTTGTATTTTGTTGGAGAAGAAATTTAAAGGGTTAATGACTTAATGGTATCTGTATTATTTCGGGTTTCCTAATATAGTCGCAAGTCAAGAACTATTTTTAAGAGCTATTTTGCTCTTTGAATAGTGTATATGAACGAATTCGGCGGCTTCGCTGGATTTTTTTTATCTATGTAAAAAATTAATTGATTTTATAAATACTATATTTTCTTATTTTAATATTTCATTAGTAAAATATTAATTGATAAAATCTGTGAAAAATGGTTTCTTTCAACCAAAAAGTGATTGAATATTGTTATTGCTAAAAAACTTTTGATAAAATTTGTAAGAAAATTTGCTAAGAAGGTTAAATGATTTTTTAGAAATTTGTTGTAACGGATACTCTGGTTAAAAAAAAAAAAAAAAGATTTGGACACGACGGTTATTAAAAAAAAACAAAACAAAAATTATCATTGTTATTGCTATCAAAACAATAAAAATTATCAAATTATCCTGAGAGAAAAAAATCTAAAAACATTAACAAAAGAGTAAGTAAGAAAAAAAAGTACAATTATTATTATTATTATTATTATTATTATTATTATGTTAATAATGGAGAAATAAATAAATGAAAGACTAAAAAGATCTTAAAAACTTTAACAAAAGAAAAAAAAATATCAAGTAAAAAAAGTCATTTGATATAAAAATAAAAATTAAAAAACGAATAAAAAACAAAAAGAAAGAACAAATAGGAAAAAAAACACAAATATTAATTTGAAAATGACCATAGATACAAAACAAAATTTAAGAGCTAATTTTTTCTGAAAAAATATCACCTCAACAAATAAGAAAACAACAAAAATTAAAAATCAAAATGAAGAGTACACTTATATATACATTGACAAAAGTAGAGATTATTCTAGAAATAAAAAGAAATAAAGTGATTAAAAAAAATTCAAAGTATAAGGGCCGAAATGAAAATCAAATATAAAGGGATTAAAATCCAAAATTAAAAGTCTAAGGGCCAAAATGAAAATTGAATATAAAATGAAATTGAATAAAAGGATGAAATTGAAGAAATAGAAAGTTCTGTACCGTATGTATTGAATAATTTAAACTCAGTCCAAAAATTAAAAGAAGGAGGACCGAAGCGATACATTGACATTCAATCAATTCCAATCGGAGGACCCAATCGAACTAAATCAAAATTTATATACTAAAAATCAGGAGCAAAAACAAAATTGAAAGTCCAGGGACCAAAGTTACATGTAACAACAAATGGGGGACTCCCCTACACTTTGACGTGCAGGGGAGAGAGAAACATGGCCAGCGCTTTCAACCACCCTTAGTCGTGTCTACGAACGTTTTTAGACTACACGCGCCACCGCGGGAGGAAGAGGACGTTGAGGCAAATCGAGATAGACTCCGGAATAACTTCTCCGGTCACCGGAATAGCCTGCACGCGCCGCCTCACCAGGGCGTGGGGAGAACAAAGGCCTTAAATCAAATTAATTGAATAACCAATAAATTCAAAAATCATTAATTAAAATACATTCCATTACAAATAATTGAATCAAATTAATTACAAATTAATACCCATATATTTTTTATGCTAAATGTTATTATAATAATAATTAATAATAATAATAATTATTATTATATATAATGATCATTATAATATAATAATAATTAGTATAAAAACCCACCCCCCGTTTTTCCACTTCATTTCAATCACAGATTAAACAAACCCTACCCATATTTCTCTTCCACCTCCAGTATGCCGCCCTCACCCACCCACCAGTCCCACTCTTCTCCAGCCTAGCTTTGACCCCCCCCCCACCCACCTCCAGCCGTCGCACCCACCCACCGTCCACTCCCCTCCAGTCGTCCCCCCACCCACCGTCCACTCCTCTCCAGTCGTCCTCCCCACGCAGCTGTCCACCTAACCCAACCCAAACCATTGTTTCATGTTTTTAGGTTCTATATCAAAGTTGTTGCTCTCATATTGCTCGAGGATGTGTTTTTTTGAATTTTTTCAATTGTTCACTTCTTCTTTGTTTGCTGTGTTGTTGTGTTTTGGTGTTGCTGTGTTTTGTTGTGTTTTGTTGTTGATGCTTGCAATGGTACAATTTCAACGGTAATATTTTAGTTTTGGCTCTCCTGTGCACAAATCTGTAAGAATGCCTCTGAAAAATAAAGAAGCCATTTTGGCTCTCCACTTGGCTCTCCTCGTTGGAGACACAACTTTAACAAAAATAGCAAATTTTTTTAAATTATGCCTTTGTCTGCTCTGATGGCTACTCCCGTTGGACTTGCCCTAATCATATTAATGAAACAGCCCAGTCAAAAGCTCGGGTCAAGGGTTATCCTAGTTAACCGAGTTGATTAAAATCAATCAAAATGATTTTTTTTTCGATTCGAGGAAACCCCACTTCCCAAAAAGTGTATTTTGTGGGCCCAGATGAGTGAGTAAAACCTCGGTTGTCCCAGGCTCTTACAAGAAATGCACGCCCTGACTCGAACTCGAGACCTGCTGTGCAGATCTCAAGCCCTTTGCCACCACGCCACACTCCTTGGGGACATCAAAACGATATCGTTTCAATTAAAAACTAAAAAAATATATTATTTAAAAAAATCAACTCAAATTTTTATTACATCAACTGAGTCGTTGGTCAATTTGATTTTTTAATTAGATCATACTGGCCAATTCACAAATAATTTTTTTAAGCCCGACTTGAGTTAGAGGGTGCGTTTCGGGGCTGGGGACAAGGGGGAGCTGGGGGGATTTTGTTTATTATATATTATGGTTGGGGGAAAGGCTGGGTGGGGAGGGGCTGGGGGTATTATTTTGTTTATTATATATTATATTTTCTGTGTAGGTTTATTATTTATTATATTTTCTTATAAAAAATATATTTTTAATTAAAATATAAATAAATATATTAGAAGGAGATCACAATATAATTTTTGTCTCGTAATCTTAATTTTGTTTCAGATGATATTTTACTATATATTGTTTTGGAATCGCAAATGCCTTCACCTATGGATTTATAGTTCATGATGAAATGACTAATAGTTTGATGGAAGAATAAAAACAAGTGTCTAATTTACTTGAATTATTAATTATATTTTATTATTATAATTATTAAATATATATATATATATATTAAAGTATTTTCACAAGTTGAAAGCAATATAAAAAGTTTGGCAACCAAACACTTGAAACTGTTTTTTTATTAACCTCAAACTCAACTACAGTTTTAATCAAACACTTTAAAAATTATTTTGAATCGCAACTAAAATATTTTTCATGAAATTATTTTTTAAAATCTCAACCACAAAAGCAAAAATAATATCAAACACGCCCTTAGGTCTCATGTCTACCCGTTTGGCTATTTTACTCCAAATTATTTTATAATTTAGTAAATGGTATTTGTATTCTTTCTATTTTCCTAATATAGTCCCTATATTTTAAACATAGTGTTCAATGACGGCCCACGGAAACAAAATACAAGGGCTGTGAACCATGGGTTTAACTTAAAAAAAACAATACCCTTTACCTCTTGTGAGGTTGCCTTTCACAAAATGCAGACATCAATTTTAATCCTGCAGTTATTTAAAATCTTCAATTATGCCCTTTCATCCACTTTACAGTTTACACCCATTAATGAAATCCGTTAAGCATCCAAGATTAAATCCAGAATTTAAAGATTTTATCAAGCTTATTGTTTCCTTAAAAAACAATTGACTAAAGTGTCTGGAAAAATCGTATCTCATTTATACTCTTTTTAAAAATAAATAAATAAATAAGGTTCTTATATAATAACATAAATTTTTCGGGGGAATTCTTCGGGGCTGAATGCAGTAACCTCTTTGAGATTCAAACGACGTACCAGTTTGTAATCATCAGTACAAAAATCAAAGCAGAAACCAACAGCATTGCCTTATAAACTGTGTTTCGTAGTTACCATGTTCAGAAATGGGAGAACCATGTACCAAGATGCGGTAGGATTCCACAGAACGATTTCCAGATGAAAGTTTTGATCCATTGTTGCAGAATCTGGAATGTTCACAAGACAAAGCAATCCTTTGCAAGAACCTGCTATGGCAAGCTCCATGATATTGGTTTGAAGATATGGAGATGGGAAATCTGCTAAGTTTCGGTACAGGCAAAAGGTTTTTTGACTGCCTAGAAATAGTTAACAATTTCTCATGTTCTTCCTGTAAATGGCGAGCAGATGAGAGGCGATAGGCAGAGCTTATTTTTGGATCTGAAAATGAGCTGGTACAGAATAGTTAATATCATGTACCAAAATGAGGATTGAATTCCCGAAGAAATTCATAAAACACTTATAAAATTCATAAAACAGTCAATCAGATCAACACAAACACTTATCAAATCATACAATATCCACTTATCTTCAATTAGATATCCTTCTTTACAAACTCCACCGATTAACACAGTGTAGGTATGAACATCGGGCTGAAATCCTTCCACGGTGAGTCTAGAAAATAATACCTTTGCATCCTTAAGCTTCCCACACTTGCACATACCATCAATAAGGATGGTGTAGACTACCAAGTTAGGCTTCACAGCACTCTTTTGCATCTCTTGAAATAGTGCCCACCCCTCATAAAGATTCCCTTGTTCACAGAAACCATCAATCAAAGTCGAGTAAGTTATTATAGTTGGAGTGAGGCCACAGGTAGAGATGTTCCCAAAAAGCTGATGTGCAGCCCACGGTCTCCCCACTAGACACAAACCTTTTATCAGAGTATTGTAAGTAACTACAGTAGGAACTAAACCTTCTCTCAACATTTCATCAAAAACTTGCATTGCCTCATCTACCCTTTCCATCTTACAATATCCATTAAGCAAGGTGTTATAGTTACAAACATCATGCGTACTGCCCTTACTCACCATCACATCAAATATCTCTCTCGCTCCATCTACTTTTCCTTGCAAACAATATCCCTCAATCACCGAATTGTAAGCAACGGTATCCAGCACACATCCCAGCTTTTCCATTTCCTCAAGATATCCAACAGCCACATCAGCTTTCCCAACTTTACAAAGACCATTTATTACCACACTATAAGTATATGCACCAGGTCTAGGCCCTCTTGCCACCATATCGTCAACTAATTTCACAGCTTCACCCATTTTACCTTGTATACAGAGCCCATTTACTAAGGTAGTAGACGTTACAACATCCGGCTCAAAACCACGTTTAAGAATTTTTCCCCACACAGAGAATCCAAAATCAACACGGTTTAAGTGACAGAAACAGTTAATCAATATGGTGAGAGTGAAGACATTATGTTTAACTCCTCTAAGTTCCATTTCTTCGGACAACGAAACCACTGTCCCATGTTTTTTCATCCTCATAACTGCAGACAGAAACTGATTAAAATCATAAGTACTAGGCCGAGGATTCTTGCTAAGCATGTCATTGAAAAAAGCTAAGGCATCATCAATGTTACTAAAGGATACCTTATCAGTGCTGCTGCTGCTGCTGCAAGTAGTAGAGAAGGGAAATGAGGAAAAGAAGGGCATACCCATTTTCTGTTGAAGATGAAATATTGGATTTTTGGTAAGCAAACTAGTTGCTCGAGACATAGCCACCACCCTTCCTCACACTACAGAATCTCTTAAGTCTTTCGTTCATGAAATTTCTTGCAATGCCAGCTGAAGGGTTTGTATTTTGTCGGAGAAGAAATTTAAAGGGTTAATGACTTAATGGTATCTGTATTATTTCGGGTTTCCTAATATAGTCCTTGTAATCATATTAATGAAACAGCCCAGTCAAAAGCTCGGGCTCAAGGGTTATCCTAGTTAACCGAGTTGATTAAAATCAATCAAAATGATTTTATTTTTTTTTGATTCAAGGAAACCTCACTTCCCGAAAAGTGCATTTTGTGGGCCCAGATGAGTGAGTAAAACCCCGGTTGTCCCAGGCTCTTACAAGAAGTGCACGTCTTGACTCGAACTCGAGACCTGCTGTGCAGATCTCAAGCCCTTTGTCACCACGCCACACCCCTTAGGGGACATCAAAACGATATCGTTTCAATTAAAAACTAAAAAAAAATATTATTTAAAAAAATCAACTCAAATTTTTATTACATCAACTAAACGTCATTGGTCAATTTGAGTTTTTAATTAGATCATACTGGCCAATTCACAAATAATTTTTTTAAGCCCGGCTTGAGTTAGAGGGTGTTTGGGAATGTGGTGTGACCGGTTGTGTAGGGAAAAATGGGTGTTTTAGGTGTTTGGTTAATGTAGAGAAGTTGAAAAATCATGTGGCCCCCACCTAAAAATACATATACCAGTGTTTCACGAAAAGCAGCAAATTACTGCTTTCCGTGCGTTTCGGGGCTGGGGGGATTTTGTTTATTATATATTATGGTTGGGGAAAAGGCTGGGTGGGGAGGGGCTGGGGGTATTATTTTGTTTATTATATATTATATTTTCTGTGTAGGTTTATTATTTATTATATTTTCTTATGAAAAATATATTTTATATATTAAAATAATCTAAAAATTAATTAAAATATAAATAAATATATTAGAAGGATATCACAATATAATTTTTGTCTCATAATCTTAATTTTGTTTCAGATGATATTTTACTATATATTGTTCTGGGATCGCAGATACCTTCACGTATGGATTTATAGTTCGTGATGAAATGACAAATAGTTTGATGGGAGAATAAAAACAAGTGTCTAATTTACTTGAATTATTAATTACATTTTATTATTATAATTATTAAATATTTAAAAAACAAATATATATATATATATATATATTAAAATAATTTCACAAGTTGAAAGCAATATAAAAAGTTTGGTAACCAAACACTTAAAACTGTTTTTTTATTAACCTCAAACTCAACTACAGTTTTAACCAAATACTCTAAAAATTATTTTGAATCGCAACTAAAGTGTTTTTCATGAAACAATTTTTTTTAAATCTCAACCACAAAAGCAAAAACAATATCAAACACACCCTTAGGTCTCATGTCTACCCGTTTGGCTATTTTACATCCAAATTATTTTATAATTTAGTAAATGGTATTTGTATTCTTTCTATTTTCCTAATATAGTCCCTATATTTTAAACATAGTGTTCAATGACGGCCCACGTAAACAAAATACAAGGGCTGTGAACCATGGGTTTAACTTAAAAAAACAATACCCTTTACCTCTTGTGAGGTTGCCTTTCACAAAATGCAGACATCAATTTTAATCCTGCAGTTATTTAAAATCTTCAATTATGCCCTTTCATCCACTTTACAGTTTACACCCATTAATGAAATCCGTTAAGCATCCAAGATTAAATCCAGAATTTAAAGATTTTATCAAGCTTATTGTTTCCTTAAAAAATAATTGACTAAAGTGTCTGGAAAAATCGTATCCCATTTAAACTCTTTTTAAAAATAAATAAGGTTCTTCTATAATAACAAAAATTTTTCGGGGGAATTCTTCGGGGCTGAATGCAGTAACCTCTTTGAGATTCAAACGACGTACCACTTTGTAATCATCAGTACAAAAATCAAAGCAGAAACCAACAGCATTGCCTTATAAACTGTGTTTCGTAGTTACCATGTTCAGAAATGGGAGAACCATGTACCAAGATGCGGTAGGATTCCACAGAACGATTTCCAGATGAAAGTTTTGATCCATTGTTGCAGAATCTGGAATGTTCACAAGACAAAGCAATCCTTTGCAAGAACCTACTATGGCAAGCTCCATGGTATTGGTTTGAAGATATGGAAATGGGAAATCTGCTAAGTTTCGGTACAGGCAAAAGGTTTTTTGATTGCCTAGAAATAGTGAACAATTTCTCATGTTCTTCCTGTAAATGGCGAGCAGATGAGAGGCGATAGGCAGCTTATTTTTGGATCTGAAAATGAGCTGGTACAAAATAGTTAATATCATGTACCAAAATGAGGATTGAATTCCCGAAGAAATTCATAAAACACTTGTCAAATTCATAAAACAGTCAATCAGATCAACACAAACACTAATCAAATCAAATGAAACAAGATTCAGTAAGAGATTCTTGATAAAGATATATTCAATGAAATAGAAACCCTTATGTTCTTATCGACATGAACTTCATTTCAATCTCATATCAAATAAGCCAAAACTTAAAAACAACAGTAAGAACAGAAGAAAAAACCCTTAACTAAAGACTATTTGCCTACTATTTCATTACATTTAACATGGCTCGGAATCTGATAAATCTTAAGCCTCGCTCACGTATCTAACTTGATCTTCTCTTAGCCAATCTTGGTGAACTCCTAATCCCACCATTTACAGCCTCAGATCGACTCTCTCCACCACTTTTCTTATCTTTCTTTCCACCCCTAGATTTCTTTTCCTCTCTGGTAACCTCCTCAGGAACCGTCACATTGTGATTCTCTTTAGCTACCCTTTCAAAATCACCCACTAACTTCCTTGCTAACCCCCTTTTAACCTTGACAGTTTCCTCAAATTCTTGATCCTCCTCCTCTTCACTCTCCTCGTCAATCAACTGCAAGAACCTCCTCTTCTTTGCCACTTTAGGAGCTGGAGGAGGTGAAACAGATCCACCCCTTTTCTTATTGCGCTCTTTCTGCCCATCTGGGACCAGATCTTTCTTCTTTGGGCTAGATTTGGCTTGCAACTTGCCTTTATTTTCTTGTTGTTTTCTTAATTTCTCAGTATTTCCTTCGATTCGACCCTGATAGCGAAGGCGGTTGAAATTGAGCCCTCCCATGGACCAGTGAGCCTCATTAGCCCATGAAAGAAACGGATCCATAACAGGAACTGGAGGGTCTACTCGCTCAACGCTGTGCTTTACATCGGTGTAGATTCTGGGACGAGGGAGGGTGCTACCCATAGAATTTTACAGGGCCTAGAGGAATCACCATTGTTTGGTTTTATCTCTGGGAGAATTTCGACGAACAGGTGTTGGGCGATGATATCTATGGGTGCGAAAGTGCAGGGGTGGTGGTTGCTGCTGTGTTTGTGAGGGTTTATAAAGAAGAGGGTTCTGGGCGTGTATTTTGGGCGGGTAATGTTGGCGGGTTATTTTGGCGCTAAATAATGGCGCCTGTGGATTTTGCTTTTGGAAATATTTGGTGCGAAAATGGAAATGTTTTGGTGTGTGAGTTGGACATGGTCTTATGTTGCCACTTGGCGCAAATAGTCAATGTCCTATGGTCAATTATTCTATTATATATAGAAAGTACAAACACTTTAGGCCTGCTTTGGATTTTGGATTTCATTAATTTGATTTTTAAAGTGTTTTTTTATTTTAAAATATATTTAAATAATTTTTGTTTATGTTTTTAAAAAATAATTTTTGTTTATTTTTAAAAAATTATTTTTGATATTATTATATGCAAATATCAAAAAAAATTAATTTAAAATAAAAAAAAATATTTTTTTTTCAAAAACATGTTTCATTATTTACCTTGTTTGTGTTTTATATTTTAAAAATATTTTTAAAAAAAAATGGCTTTAAATGAAAAAAAATATATTTTTTTAAATCTATTTTCATAATAATATTATGAAATAAATTTTAAAAGATAAAAAAAAATATCATTTTAATGATTTTTCAAACAAAATGTATTTTGAAAAGCAACTAATACCATAACATTAAACAGTGTTTGGGGAGCATGATTATAATCTAGCAACCACATTAGAAAAATATGAGTGTGGTTATTTTTTTACATGTTGTAGAATACTTAAAATGATAATGATGATTAAAAACTAAATTTATGTATTAAATAAAATTTAATTGATTATTATATTCATTAATAAGTAAACAAACAAACAATGTTAATATCACATGTTTGACCTAAGAAGCCAATTGTGTTGCTAGACACTTTGTTAGAAATTAAAATCTAGTTTTTTTTAAAAGAAAAAAATAATGTTGCAAGCATTTCAATAGATACCTAACCATAACTCAAAGTGTAAACACAACAAACATAAAAATCTAGTATTTGTTTTTAAAAAAAAATGTTGCAAGCATTTCAATAGATATAACTCAAATGTGTAGAACAACAAACATCAAAAAAACATTAATCATATGAAAAAAGAGTGAAATAAAAAAGATGACAACACATTATATTGACATATGCTAACTTGTGAAATTGATAGCCCTGAGTAACGAGCACGACTATAATGGTTAAACTTGATTCCTCTTTCTTTTGTCATTTCTTTGTTCTTTTCATGCTAGGTCTTTACCAAGTATTAAACTGACCCTCAAGTTCATGTCAGATTCACTTAAAAAATGAATATGAATTTTATGAAATAAATAAATATTGAAGAATAAAAAAAAATAATAGCTTGAAAAAACAAACAAATTTATGTGAATATTCAAGATCACGGTAAATCATCCAAACATGCAACTTGTGAATTCCTAAACTTGAATTCAATCAAAGAAACTTGATTCTCAACTACTTTAATGAAAGGGGTGGAATTGTGATAAAAAATATATTTAAAAAACTTCCAAAAAAAAACATATAGCAAATAAATAAGGATAAAATCACATTAAAAAATGATTAAATTAGAGAAAATAAATAAATTATAAAAAGCATTTAACTATAAAGAGATAACAATTAAGAGAATGACGGATCAGATATGACAAATAACAAATTAAAAAAAGAAAAAAAGAAAAATAAATAAATAGTGAAATTGAAAAAATATTAACTTTTTTTTAAAAATAGAGGGTAATGAAGCAACCTCGTATATATTTCTTAAACTCGGTCAATACTTGAAACTTGCAACCTATAAAATCCTAATTTGTATTCAATCAAGAAACTTAATGCTCAACTAATTTAATATTGGAAGATGGAATGGTAAAAAAAAATAATTTAGAAAATTTGCCAAAGCAAAAGGAATTGCAAAAAACAAGAGGATCAAACTATATATGAAAAAAAAAAGAAGCAAAGTAGGATAAAATTATAAGAAAACTTTAATTCTTTTTTTTTCAGAACAAAGTAAACAACAATAAAAAAGAATGGGTATTAAATCTGACAAATAAAAAAAATAAAAGGGATGGAATTGAAAAAATATCAATTTCTTCAATATTTTGATGTATTTATTTTTATTTTTATTTTTACATTGTGTATTAATCACCAAATAGACACACTTATTAGACAGGGATGGAATGGGGATAGGTGTAACCATGTTTCATTGTCATCCCTGTTTCAAATAAGGCAAGATTCAAGTATGATCACTGTATTTTTATATTTGTGCATGTTAAACCACTCACGTTTTGATTGTATCAAATCAGTCCTTTCACTTCCAATCAAATGCATATGGCAGGCCGCGTGTGGTTTTTGATGGGAAATACGTTGACAATTTGAAGTGTGCAGTATTTGGTTTGACCAAATTTGTAAGGCATGAGAGCCACATATGATTCTTGTGTGATTTAACAAACGGTTCAGTGAATTTATTTGCTACAAGAATGCAAAAGTTAACTATAGGTTGACTTTGGACCGACCGACCAACCAGGTTTGAGAAAAAATAATGAAAGGCAAAAACCTGGGTCGACCCCGACAAAATTTATTTAATCAATTAATTTTAATAAAAACAATTTCATTTTAATTTATAAAAAAAATAAAACCTAAGTGATTCTTGTCTTATTTTATGCTTGAATTTATAGCCTACCACCAAGACAAATTTGTGTCATCTCCTAAGATATTCAGGTACATTTTTCATATCATCTATTCTCATTTTTCTAAACCCAAAAATATTTTTTTATTTTTTTGAATTTTAATTTTTTTTCATATATACTTCTATGAAAATAAACTTCTTCACCCAAGATAAATGAATTTCACAAACACATTGATGCGTGTTATTTTCCTATAAATACTAGTTTTATGTTGGCAATAAGTAGTTAAAAATAATATTCTTCTCTTTCTCTTTTTTTTTTCTCTACAAACTCTCTGTATATATTTATCAAAAAAACAAATATTTTTTTTAATAAATTTATAAAAGTTATTATCTATAAGTTTAAAGTTTTGTTGTATCCTAGAGATATTTTACTTTAACCCTTCAACAAATATAGTGGGGGCAATTAATACCTTCAAAATGATAATCTTGATGTCTTGAAGTTTGTTTGTATTGCAATTTAAAAATGTTTTTTTTTTTAAATAAAATTTGTTTTTTTTACTTTTAAAATAATGTGTTTTGGTGTTTTTTAGATCAAATAAATTTTAAAAAATAAAAAAATATATAATTTTAATATATTTGATAAACAAAAAAATATTTTTAAAAACAACATTAACCATACTCTCAACCTGAATCAGTTACCAATTTTCTCTCACCTCCAGTTGCTATTGCTTTTTCAGGTTATTAATCAAAAGATGCCTCCCTATCTCAAGTTTTTTTTTGTTAATTGTTTTTTTATATATATCTTAATAGTTGAATTAGATAGAATTAATTGATTTAATATAGGTACGAGATGATCACATTATTATATTTTGTTCGATTTGATTTCCATGTCATTTATAATTATCTTGTGTATGTGCGATCTTTGGCATGTGTGTTATCATGCAATCTCTTACATTAATATTTGAATCATCTCGATAAATGTTTTTTGCTTGTTAGGAGCATCGATAGTAGAATGACGATGAGTCTCTAATTGATTTTCCCCCCCTCCCAAAGCATGATATTAGCTACTAATATTTTAAGAATTAATTATTGCCAACTTTTTTTACAACTCGTTTACTGTTATAATTAAAATTAAAATTAATTGTTAGATTACTTCATCTAATTGAGTCATTGATTTTTATTTTATTTTATCTTATCCAAAACACTATTGTCATCCAAACTTTTTTTTTTGCTACAGAAACTTAGACCAACATGTAGCTTAATGAATAAATATGTTTGAGAATGTGATTGAGGTTGTTTTTAAAAATAACTTTTTGTTCAGAAATGCATCAAAATAATATTTTTTTTTATTTTTAAAAGAATATTTTTGATATTAGCATATGAAAATGATCTAAAAAAACACTATTTTTTTAAAAATTTCAAAGTAAAAATTAAAAATAAAATTTTTAAAAAACATTTTTAAAATACAGTGTAATACAATAAACTATAAAATTACATCAAAATTTTAAAATTAGGAGGGAAATTAGATTAACAATGACAATGAGGGTATCAGAACAAATAAAGAGAGGTGGTTAACATTACTTTAACTTAGCCAGAGCGTAGACATCACGCTCACAGGGAAATTGCTAGTGATTTACAAGTGAAGTACGGCGAAGAAAACTTCAGTGGAATGTTCTACTTTGAAAAACGCACTACCATCGAGTTTTTCTAGGATAGCACGTGTGAAACTGTGAATTAATGGGAAGATCAACCTTTCATTTTATAAAATGATTTCTGTAGGATGAGAGATTGTTTTTTTTGTTTAGAAATTTTTTTTTGGTATTAGTACATGAAATTATATAAAAATAAATAAAAAATAATTTTAAATCAAAATTTTATATTTATTAAAAAATACTTTTGAAATACGGACTCCTTTCACCTTTAATTGAATTAGTAAAATTTACCCAAGGGGTCCTGACGTGAGTGGTGAGGGCGTTCTCGTCCCTTAAAAGAGGTCAGGGGTTCAACCCCTCTTTTTGTATGGAGCTGGCCATTTGGAAAGCACTTTCACCCCTTCGAGGCCCACCCGATGCGAACTTGGATTAGTCTAGAACAATGTCTAGGATTATATCAAAAAAATTTTTTAGTAAAATTTAATTCTCTCTCTCAAGTTGTCATACAACACAGGCACTTGAAAATAAAATAAAAAAACCAAACATAATTTTCCTTAGCCCATAATTTCCATCTATATTTCCTTTAAATCCATCAATTTAACCTCTATATTATTAATTGAGTTAACTAATTCTATTTCAATCTTGTTTGGAGTATTTTCATGTTGTTTTTTTAAAGTGATTATTGTTTAAAAATATATTAAAATGATATATATTTTTATTTTTTAAAATTTATTTTTAACACTATCACATCAAAATATCTGAAAAAATAAAAATTATTTTAAAACAAAAAATAAAATATATTTTTTTAATTTTTTCAAAAATTCTTTTCAAATAATTTTCTAAACAGCTCCTTCGTACGTTGATATAACATTTGATTATTATCTTCAAACAAATAAAAATAGCGATAACCATAGAGATATGTTGCCATTATTTTCTTGTCTTAGCATATATTTTTTTTAAAGATATTTAGATATTCCTCGAGAAGGGAAATTGTTCAAGTTACAGTTTTTTTAAGAAGTTGAGTTCCTTAGGGTTTTTTTCTTGTTTTTTAAAATAATATTATTTATTTTTAAGAATTTACTTTTTATATTGAAATATTAAAATGAAAAAAAAAACTATATATATTTGTTAAAAAATAAATTTGAAATTGTTGATAAGCAAGTTTAACAATACCAAACAACTTCTGGATATACATCACAGTCATAAATGGACTTTCCAGAAAAGGGTTGTTAGATGACCATACAAAAACTTCTGGTCTATGCCAACCAGCATAGAGAGAGACTTTAGTCGTGTTTATTTATTATTATATTTCAAAAATATTTTTTTAAAAAATTGATTTTTTTATAAATTAATTTTGGGTGTTTTTGAATTATTTTCATGTGTCAATATATATATATTTAAAATAAAAAAATATTATTTTTATATATTTCTGAATAAAAATTATTTTAAAAAACAGCTTCAACCACATTCTTAATCATACATGACAATGTATAGTTTTTTTTTAATATAATAATACTAAAAATAAAATTTAAAAATATTAATTTAATGTATTTTTTAAAACACAATCATCATCACAATACCAAACACTTTTTGTATATATCATTATATGATTATAAGTAAAAATTACAAGAAATAAAAAAAATATACATCTATTAATGGAAAAGAATATATAGTTTTCAAGATGCGTGATGTGATGACAAATAACAGGAGATCTGCACAGTAGATCTTGAGTTCGAGTCAGAGTATACATATTTTAATAGAACCTAGAATAACTAGGATTTTACTCGATCACTTGATCTACAAAATACGTTTTTGAGAGGGTGAAGTTTTTTTGAATAAAAAAATAGGGAAAACGATTAATTTTTTTCTTATTTTTGCAACCTTGATAGCAAATCATCAGTGTTTTACGTGAATATTACGAAGGGAAGATGATACATTTTTTTTCTTAAATAAAAATAAAAATAAAAATAAAAATAAAAATAAATTAATTCTCCATGTTCTACCAGCAACAATTTTCCCCAGAACCTTATCAACGACATCGCAGCTATCTTTGTCATGGTAACATCACATCCTTACTTTATTATAATTTTCATAGAAAAATAATAATAAATAAAATCATGGTCTGAAGGGAAATTACATCTCAACCTTTGACCATCTAAGTCGTTTTGTAATAATTCTTTTTAATGATTTTCTTTTAGGAAATTGCCGTGAAATTACCAAACACTGAGAAAACAAAGCTTTCGTTATGTAGTTGGACTCAATGACCTTCAATTTAATTAGAGAAAAAATATATTATTGATTTTAATAAATCCACAGTTTCTTTTGATATTATCCTTAATCCATCAATTTAGCCTTTGTATTATTAATTGAGTTAATTTTAATTCAATTTGTATAATTAGATACGACTTTATTAGTTTTTCAAGATTATAATTTTAAAAATTTATTTAGTGATCATTGAGACAAAACCCTTATCATAAATAAAAAAATCAACCAATTTTTTATATTTTATATATAAAAAAACAAATTAAGAAAATAATTTAACCGAGTTACATTTAGGCCTTGTTTGTTTACTCGGAAACTGAATTCCAGGAATTCAGTTTCCGTGTTTTCCAATGTTTGGCAACCATTGGAAAATAAGTCAAAGGAAAGTTGAGGAATTCACTTTCCGGTCAAGGCTGAAATTTCTTTGAAAACAAAGGAAAGGGAAACACTTTCCTTTGTTTTCAAAGACACATCTTCGTCTTCCTCAACGTCGGTAGGGACAACTCTTCTTCCCTAGCTCCGGTGGCAGCAGCAACCCTTCACCGTCAGCCTTGCACCGTCAGTTCTCCCTCTCCATTTGCACTGTCAGCTCTCTCTCTCTCAGCCTTGCACCTGCTCTCTCTCTCCTTCCCCGACGGTCTCTCTCTCCTCACGCTGCAACAGCCCGGTGCAATTCCTCCTTCAGCAGCGCAGCAACGGACCTCCAGTCGACCACCACGACCCTCTCTCTCCTTCCTCAGCTCTGTCGCCAGACACAGCCCCGCCTTCCTCCTCAGCTCCGGCGACATAGCAGCAGCAGGGACAGCTCGTATTTATCAAAATATTTATCACAATATTTTTGTATCTATTTATCTTTTAAAAAATACTTCATACCAAAAAAAAAAAAACCAAATATATAACTCTTAACATAAACTAATTTGGCTTTCTTCATATGAAAAAAAAAACTCTTTTTATAGGCTTTTAAAATTAAAAAATATATATATTAATAAGTTTTACTTAAAAAATATTTCACAAGCTTATTTCTCTATAATATGATATGATATATATTGTTATATTTTATAAAATAAGCTATGTATGAATATATAAGCTATGTATGAATATAGGATATAATAATAAAATTCATCATTATACTTTTTAGATTTCATTTTTTTTATTTTAAGTGATTAAATATTTTATATTAAATATTTTATATATATTAGATAAATTTGAAAAAAAAATTAATTTATTAATAAATTATTTTCCAGTTCATTTTCCATAACACAAACAAACACTGGAAAGTGTTTTCCAGTTCATTTTCCATAACACTACCAAACATCGAATTCACTTTCCAGAATTCACTTTCCCCGGAATTCACTTTACAAAAGGAAACCACTTTCCAGCAAACAAACGGGGCCTTATTGAAGCTAATATGTTGATCTAATTTTTTTATTAGATTAATTATATTTTTTATATTGTATCTTTAACCTAAAACAATTTAAGTTTTTAATTAATCAAGTCCTAATTCAATTTATCAAATCGATTCAAGTTTTATAACTGATTTAAAAAAAGAAGTGGAGCCACAAAACCAAAAAGGAAAATAAAACGTTAAATGGAAAAAGAAAAAGAAAACAGTAAAATCATTTCCCGTCTTTTTAATTAAAAAAATATTAAACAGCACCAAAGGTCCAAATTCCAAAACGTTTTTTTGTAAAACAAGATAAATCTTTGATAAATCCTATGATGAAGTCCAGTATGGACCAGGACACATTGGAAATAATCAACTACACTATACCCCACCATAAACCCAACCCCAACTAAACCAAACACCAACAACCCTCTTCCACGTCACCAATCAAAAACCTCGTCGAATCATAACTCCAAAACGTGCCACTAGTAAGATACGTTCACCACACCGTATTCTTACTTACCGTGACCTTCCTGCGCACGATAACATGGAAACATACCTCGCGAGGCGCGAATATCTCTCACTCGCACACACTTTCACTGTTTCTCTCACAAGACAGAGAGAGAGAGAGTGAGACTCAGCTTTCGTGTCTCTGCTTGTACGTCACTCTTCACCTCCTTCTCCCTCCCCTTCTATTTTTTTCTTGATCATCCATCAAATCAAAACTGTTTCCTTTTCTGGTTCTGAGTTTTTTTCCTACTCCGTGTGAGAGTCAGAGAGACCGTACAGTCTTGACTAACTAACACGCGTTTTTTTAATAATATTTTAGGGTTAGATTTTGGTATAAATGGATCTCGACATGGCTGAAGGTGATCAGGATGTTTCGATCACAAAGAAACTTAAACAAAGCGAGGTAATTTTTTTTTGATTTTTTTTTGCGTACTGTACGTAATTTAGTGTCGTTATGGTCACTATTCTGCGATCACGATCATGATCGGTCGGGTTTTTGTTTTGAGGTAATTGGTGTGGACTTCTGGTTTTTCAGTAGCCAAGCGGTTTTCTTTTCTTTTGTTAAAGGTTATAAAGTGATTGGATTCTTTTTTTAGTGTTCTTCTGTTGGGAAAGTTAGGGTTTTTCGAAGGTGGATTGTTTGAGTTTATAGAAACGAGGAGCTAGCTATGATTTTAGCTAACTTGGTGGTATAATGTACTCGTAATTTTAATGGAAGAAGCCTAGGGTTAAAAGAGAACTTGGGGATTAATGCTGAGTTTTTATTTAAGTTTGGGGGTGGCTTTAGCTAATTGTAACGAAATTAGGGTGCGGATATTATTTACTTTTTAGTTTCGCAATCGAGTGCAAGTATAATTTTTTCGCTTAAATTAGAAAATTTGACCGGAGTTGTGTGATTTCGAGATATTCTGGCAATATGTTGTTAGTTTGGTTTGGTGCTTGGAATTGTTTGTGCCGGGATGTCATTTGCATTATCCAACTGTAGAAGGTAGATTACCCTGTCTGATAATAATTGGCACGATTTTCTGTGCATTATGAGGCAGCAATGGAGTTAGAAACTTTACTTGGCGTCCTCAACGGTTTCATCATGTATATGGACATTGGAGAATGAGCCTTTTTCTTCTTCTTACGAAACTTGAACAGCTGTTAGAAAAGAGAGAAAAGATTAAAATTTGCTGGTAATTTCTATGGCAGTGCTTCATTTTTTCCTGCATGCTGGAAATTTTGGCTCTGTTAAGTGTTTTGTTAAGTGGTAGACTAGTTATACTTTCTCTACTCAATAGCTGTTTGAGCACCACTCTAGTTTTAACTTGACTTGCATGATTGGGAAACAAAGGAGTCGAATATGTGCTGTGGAAACTCGTTTATGCCCTTAGAACTTTGAAACACAATGAAGCATAAATTCTGTACCTGGCTGCATATTTGCCCTCCTTTAGGCTGATTTAGCTAGTGTTTTACTTGCAGAACTAAAATGGCACTTGCCAACTCTCACAATATTTGCAGCTGAGAATTACCTTTTCAATTTTTTTTTCTTCTACCAAAATTTTAAAATAATTCCACGCAACAATGTTTTTGTAAAGTATGCTGTTATTGTTTATAATGCTGGAAGCAATTTGTTGTTTAGGTTGTTCTATGTGATGTGATGGACGCTCAAGCTCAAGTTTTGATGTGCCATGGAAAAGTTGATTTGGACACTAAGGGAAAATCAAAATCTGTTGATGATGATGCACAGCAGCAAGACATTAAGGTGAGCTTTTGGAACACCAATGTAATTGTACATGGCTTTTTTCTTCTTCCTTTTGGATATAAGCCGTTGATTGTATAAAATTTGGCTCATTACACAGAATGCTTCCTCCAGTGATCTTGGCAATTATACCAGCGTGGCAGGATCATTGGATAGTGCTTATCATCCCAGGGATTCAACTTCCGGATCAACTAATTCAAACAATAATAATGGTTCCAATTCTGACATGTCATACCATGATGATGATGCTGACGGCAATGATTGTGATGATTATGCTGACGGCAATGATTGTGATGACCTTGATGAGTATTTATATTATGATGATGAAGATGATTATTTGACCATCCAATCTCAATTTGATAATGTGGATCTTCCTCCTGGAGTAGAGGCACCCCTTCCATGGCTAAAGGAACCTGCTTTGAGTTCAAATATGATATCCAATACCAGCACCTCAATCATTCCTAATCATTCCAAGAGCAAAATGACGACAACCACTCATTGTCTATCTGAAAACAAACAGATTGCATCTACAAGTAGTCCAATGTTTCTTGCAGAGTCAAGCTCTAATGGTGAAGTAGAAGATAGTGAAGAAAAGAGTACAATGCAAAAGTATAGGAACTTTAAACAATTTGATAACGTGGAAGACTTTTCTGACCATCACTATCGGGGCACCAGTGTCTCTGACCTGCCGGTGAGAAAAGTTAATTGCAGATTCAGCTCTCCCTCTATCCCTCTCACGCAGATATATGCATAAATATGTGTGTGTGCAGGGGTGACACTTAAGCCAACCATGAGGGGGCCATGGCCCCCATAACTTTCAAAAATTCATTATAATACCTTAATATCAGTATGTTTTATATTGGCTCTAATAGACCAAAAAAGCGTTTTATTGTTTGTTTGTTTTGATTGATTTATCGCTTACTTTTCCATTGAACTTTCCTTTTCTGTAGCCTCCAAAAATTTGGGCGAAAAGAATTCAGGATGAATGGAA
This sequence comes from Salix viminalis, assembly GCA_029228465.1. Taxonomy (NCBI): domain Eukaryota; kingdom Viridiplantae; phylum Streptophyta; class Magnoliopsida; order Malpighiales; family Salicaceae; genus Salix; species Salix viminalis. The sequence continues at coordinate 1,984,873 of CM055438.1, forward strand.
AAGTTTGGAGAAAGACTTGCCAGGTGACTTCTGATTCTATTTGTTGGCTTAAGTTTGGGGTTTTGAATAAGTTCTTGAATCTTAGCCACCCTGTTGATTGTGAAATTAGTCTGTCATTTGTCATTCTCAAACGTTTTCAGTTTTCTGGTTACAAGGCATTGCTTGTTTAGATGACTGACCCCCCCCATCTCTTAGATACTATATTTGTTAGAGTTTATGAAACAAGGATGGAACTTTTGAGGGCTGTCATTGCGGGACCTGCTGGCACTCCTTACCATGATGGCCTGTTTTGTCTTTGACTGTATATTCCCTCCTACATATCCCAATGCACCACCGGTGAGTAATTTGTAATATTTCTTTATGCTTATAAATATTTTATGCTGTGCTTGATTGTGATTCCTCCTTGTCAGATGGTATACTACTATTCAGGTGGGCTTCGATTGAATCCAAATTTGTATGAATGTGGAAAAGTCTGCCTCAGCCTTCTGGGCACCTGGTCTGGCAAAGAGACTGAGATGTGGATCCCAGGGAAATCAACCATGCTGCAAGTTTTGGTCTCAATACAAGCCCTCATTCTAAATGATAAACCTTTCTTTAACGAGCCTGGGTATGAATCCTCATATGTGGGGGCTGAAGGGGATAAAAGATCTAAGAAATACAATGAAGAGGTGTTCATTTTGTCCTTGAAGACAATGATGTATACTCTACGAAGGCCACCAAAGGTTTGATCACACTGACTGCCCCCTCCTCTTAACAATCCAACTGCTGCTTTGTTGCTTGGAGTTCTTATGTCTGCTCTCATGGACAAAAAGTTCTTGCCTTCAGTTTTGATTCACCAAATTGGCAACTGTTTTTGATGTTATCTTTCCATGGCCTTAGCATGTATGGATCTGATCAAAGGATTACCGGGGTAGACCTACCCTGTGTCCTTGCACACATTCACACACACACACACACGTATGCATGTATAGTTTTGTTAATTTTTTGTTTTAGCTCTTGAATGAAAAATAAAATAGAAAAAAAGATTATTAATGTCTGAGGTTTTTTTTCATGTGGTCCATTACATTATGCTTTTGGGCATTCCCCATTGTTTGCTTGGCAATTTGTGGAAAGGTGTATTGGCCCTAGCTTTGGTATTAAAAAAACCTTGCGCAACTGACAATGCTTTGAGCTTCATCTTTGTTGATGTCCATTCTAGTGTTTTTGTTCAACACCATTTACTAGTTTCTTGTTTGGATAATGTGTCGTAACCATATTTCTTTCTATTTCATATTGGTTTTTGTTTCGTCCTGATATTCACGCCTTCCTTTTTCTTTCTTTATTTCTTTCTTTCTTTCTTTCTTTCTGGGATGGTAGTAGGTTCTGTCCTGTCTAGCAATAGCATTGGCCTCTCATCTTATTTAAGAGCATTTTGACTTGTGTGGTCATCAAATTTGCTCATGCATGTTCCAGTTCACTAAGGACATTTGCTGGATTCTAAACTTTGTCTATGTCTACTTGCTTGCAGCATTTTGAAGATTTAGTCATTGGTCATTTCCACATTCATGCACATTATATTTTGGTGGCATGCAAAGCTTATGCGGATGGTGCTATAGTAGGTTCTGTTACAGTTAAAGATGGAGTAGCTGATGTTGATAAAGCTGACAAGGGTGCCTCGGGTGAATTCAAAGCAACTGTAAAAAAGATGATAAATGCTCTCGTTACAAACTTCACAAGGTTTGGTTCGATCGACTGTGAACAGTTCCGGATTGATGACAGATGAGTGAGGAAGTTGACAGCATGAGAAGGGGTAGTTGGTTGGCAAAGCCAATTTTAAGGCAGCTATTATTATCACAATTTTGACAAATTTGGTTGGACCAATACCAGCTTAACAAGCCTCAGGTTCTTTATGAGATTATAGGGATGTGTTGAACAATAACAGGATGTTTTTTCCAGTTGAATGATTTGCACATTTTGATTATAATATATATATATATATATATCTTCCTTCTGCTTTGTATATACATTAGGGAGTGCTTAGTTACATGATTCTCACCAACTTCTAATGCCAATTAATAGGGTTTTGGCTGTGGTTATACTTGTAGTGGTGGCTACAAAAAGCAATTGTTTTTCCTTTAAATTTCCTGTGTTCACTGCTGCTTAGCTCATCAGAAAGAAGCATCTAAAGATCATAAAAAATAATTTTTCTTTTCTTTTCACACTAATTATGAACCATCTGTGTAAAGAAGAACTGGGCTGTGCTTGCCACCTGAACTATCTTCATTCTAACCTTATTCACAGGCACCCAGCATCGCACTGTAAAGACACGCATAGAATTGATAAAGCATATAGCGTGCAGTTTGGAGTTCATAAAACACAACTTTTGTTCACATATTTCTCCTCCACCTCCCCTTACAATGAAACCATCGAAAAATGTAGCTCAATATGGATCATACGTGTTCCTCAGGTCATCCCCAACAGCACAAGATGTGACTGGCCTATTTCTAACTCCTCTAACTTCTGCATTGATTCCTTCATGATAGATCCAGTCAAGGTGTTGCTCTCCTCCCGTCCCTAGATCTTTTTCAGACCAGAATGTGAGATCTTCCAATGGAAAATTGATCAGGCTGATCATGTCTGGATCTTTGGGTGTCCCTTGGAAAATAAAGCAGCTTTTCTTTACTTGATCCATATAACCTGGTTGCAATTTTTTTTTTCATTTAATATTTGATCAAAAGATAAGTAGAAAAGGTAACCTCACCACCATCCATACAAATTAGAAATTAATATTAGTAGAATATAATAATCGAAATAACTTCTTTTTCTTTCTCCAAGCTGCCTGTCAGTAAATCCTAGGCAAGCTGTCCCAAGAGCCAGTTCCAACGGTTCTGCTGCCCTGGTCTGTGACTGTGGTGGGAAACAATAAAGCTATCTGCTGCTGCATGTCGATATCCATGTTATTATCATCAATTATGACCGAAGCTTGCCCATTGGAGATGTCATCGGTGTACATATCAGATAGCTGCAATGGAGAAGATGGGAAAATGTCGAGCAGCTTGGTTAAATCTTCAGTCATGCTACTGTTTAATTGCCCTGCTACTTCACCATCTGTTGGCGTCAACTCTGCATGCACAGAAAAATCGAGGGATGGAAAGGAAATTATTGTTTTATCAATCAATATCAAGGCAAGCCTATGAACATGCATGGACAAAAAAGCTGACCTGAAGACAGAGACAGGGAGCTGGAAAGATCCGAATATTGAATTCCGCAGAAATCATCGAACATGATCTCCTTTGGATTCTGCTGAGCATCCTCAAAAATCAAATGACCCTGCTTGGTCGAAGTATCCTTTTCATTTACTTCCAAAACAGCCGTAACCTCTTGCAAGAGATCATTTTGTAACAATCCATTCCTGCTGCTTTCAGTTGCTCCAAATCCTTTGCTATTTCTCTTACCCTTGCCTGAATTTGTAACGTTTTTCATTCTTCTTATTCTTGTTCTACCAATCTTGGCAGGCATGGTGGTGGTGTTGGTAGCAGCAGCAGCAGCAGGAATGCTGCTAGATGCCGAATTCCAATCCAGAGATGTTGGTGACAACATTTGGGCCAAAGGGGGACGATCTGTCTTCGTCACGGAAGCGAGAAGCAAACATAGTTTCTCATTCTCTCTCTCTATTTCCTTGTGGAACTCACTATTGTTTCTGCAGAGCAGGTTAGTGAAGCAACAAGGGATTTCGTAACTGAGAGGACTAGTGTTGGATGGTGAGATTGTAGTGGGAAATGGTGATGAGGGTAGCGAAAAGCAAGAGGTAGGAACGGTAATATTATGTAAGGTGGGCGTGGTGTTAACAGTGGTGTTGTTGTTCGGGGAGGTAGCGGAAGAGGATCGGGAGAAGTTCCTGATGCGGGAAGGGATCTGAAGGATTGGAGGGGTTCGGGGGAGGGAAAAGTCGAAAAGTGGGAGAGTAGGAAAATAAGCAGTGGAAGGGGAGGAGAGCGGGGAGACAGGAGGAGGGGTAAGGGGAGGGGGAGAGGGGCGGAGAGCGACGGGGGTAGCGGGAGGGGTAAGGGTACGGGCAGGGGACGTGAGATTATTTTGTGGAGTTGTTGGGGTGTTAGGGGATAAGAGTTGGGTGGTCGGAAAAGTAAAAGAGGAGGCTGGGGTGGAAGGTAGAGAGTGGGATTTTTTGCTGCCGTTGTTGTGCTGAGGACTTGGTTGATTTTGTTGCAGGATTTCCGGTGGATAAAGAGGGAGGCGATGCCGGAGGAGTCTCTTCGTTCTCGTGTTCCAAAAATTCTTGATATCATTGTCTGTTCGTCCAGGAAGCCTAGCAGCCATCCTAGCCCATTTGTTGCCAAACTGTGCATGCATTTCAACAATGATCCTCTCCTCTTCAGCAGAGAAGTTCCCTTTCTTAAGATTAGGTCTGAGATGGTTAGTCCACCGTAGCCGGCAACTCTTGCCGCACCGAGCCAGTACAGAACGTTTCTGCAGCGCATTCCAGTTCCCTTCCCCATGTTTGTTCACGTACTCCATCAGTACGGCATCTTCTGCAGCCGTCCACGGCCCCTTCTTCAGATCTCCTCCGCCACCCTCATCATCATTAGATGCTGAAATCTGATCATCCAATTCATCAATGATCCTATCTTCTTCAGCAGAGAACGCACCTTCCTTGGCGTTAGGCCTGAGGTATGTAGTCCATCGCACCCGGCAACTCTTGCCACACCGAGGCAGCCCAGTGAGTTCATGCACCGCATTCCAGTTCCTTTCTCCATATTTACTCACGTGATCTATTAGCATGGCATCTTCTTCTGCTGACCATGGCCCCTTCTTTAGCTGGACTTCACCACCCTCGTCACCACCTCTAGACATTGAAGACGATCCACCTTCGCTCCTTGCACCAACCCCATCTATGTTTCCAACGGGTTCCTTCATTTAAAACTCTCAAAAACTAACTACAGATTTCCCACTCTTTCCTTTTCTCTTAAAAGAATAAGATTCTTTCTTGGTACGTGAATTTTGCTAGAAATTAGTTTACCTTCTCTCAAAATTAAGAAATGGAGGAAACAATTTTTCCCGGTGCCCGGGGATGTTTATTAAGGAAATATAGAGCAAGGAGGGGGGAAAAGGGCTTCAAAATGTGTATTTTTTTGTGGGGATTATCTGATTGCAAGTCCTCTACGCCATGGAAGAACAATGCCATCGATTCATCGGAGGGTGGCGGGGTTAGGGCGGAGATGGGGTACCCCGAAGGGTAGGGTTTACTACTGGTTTGGTTGAGAGAGGTTTTACAGAGAATAGAATATTAGAAAGATAAAGAGCTGCTCCTCTTTCCTTGAATTTCTCTGTTCTTGAATGGCGAACCTTAATAGACGGCTTCCTTTCTTCTCTACCCCCCCCCCACCTTTTCTTCTCTTCAGTACAAGCAAGACTTGCATGGATGCCTAACAGATACAGCCTTGGATTTTCATGGAAGTTCAAAAAAAGGTAGAGCCAGAGTGGAAACAAAATGATAAATGACCTGATAACATTACAAACTTAGATAGATTGACAAGCTGCCAGCGCAGGAAGGAAGGAGTGCAGCTGTATTGTTGTTATCACAATCTTGTCAAATCTGGTTGGACCAAATCCAGTTTTATAGGCATGACAGTATAATTTCAACTCCAACATATATTTACTAATTTTCCTGTCTATAATCTATATTATTGGACAGTGATAAGCTCCTGTCATGTTTATTTCTCATCTTGTCAGCTAACTTCTTTGAACTCCAAGGTCAGGTTGTGATAACATTGTTCCTTGTAAGTAAGAACGTCACCAAAAAGGGAAATTTCTCATGAATCTAAGATGTTTAGAGGAGCTCGAGGATACCATTTTATTGTCATGAATCATAGTTGTCATTTTCATTCTGTTCGGCCAAAACGTTTTTGTACTAGTTAAAAAAACAAGATAAAATGGTGTCATTTTAACGCCCGGTTTAAATTCTGGTATGTCTCGGATTTTTCGGTCAAATACCGGCCGAAACGTACCGGTTTTGTTCTGCCCGTTCCGTTTCGGCTAAATAATATTTTTTTTTAAATAATGAAATAATTTTATAATATCAATCATATCTCTTAATCCCACCGTTACAATTAAGATGAAATTTTACAAGGAGTCTCATATTTATATATATTATGTTAAATTTCAGAGCAATCAAAGAATGTAATGACATTGTGAGATTGATGATAACATTCTCATAATATTATACATGCTCATAATTTTGTTCAGAAAAATTATTTTATTGTGTTTTTTTAGATTAAATTGTACAATTCTAAATAATTTTATTTTTGGATTTGAACTATTTTTTTTTGCATTAATATATTTATTATATATATACATATACAGTACAACCCCGAAACGAGCACGCTGAAACGCTCCGAAACCAAAACATTCTATTCCAAATGAAAAAAAACAAAATACCAACCGAAATGACATTGACAACTTTGGTGCAAGCATGTACTTTGGGCTGGGAGCCCTTGTCCTTCGATTGCTAAGTTAATTGAAAAGAAATGTATAAATTGTCAATTAATCTTACCTAAAAACTTAAGCTGTTAGATGAAGTCTTAGAATATAATTTATATTATTTCTCCAACACACTCATTTAAGTGAAAACCTTTTGGGCTTGAATCTTGCACGCATGCCCATAACACCCTGTTCTTAATTTTTATCAAATAGAATGAGGGTGATAAGATTAAAACTCTCGATCTCTGGGTCAACAAGGCTCACCTAAATACCATGTCAAAGAACCATCTCACCTAAATATTTAAGCTGTTAAATGAAATCCCAGAATATAATTTATATTATTTTCTAACATAAATAAGGGTAAAAACATGATAAGATATTAATAGATAGTTGACAAAGTCCATACACTTTGTCACATAAGTATCTGTTTACAGGATGCACACCACACTTATCTCAAACAACACAATATTCATGCATAAATAGCATGTAATTAGGTGTTCATACATAGAACATCTCACACCACCTCATGGCTAGGCTTAAACTTGTCAAACGATTTGAGGAAACCTAGGGCAGCGTCCCTTGCTTTGTCTGGGGGAGGCATCGATGAATTCAGCAGCTCATACTCAGCCTTCCATTCAGCAATACATTTCTCCTCCTCTTTTCCTTCCACCGGAGCAAATGAAAATGTAATCCTATAAGGATCGTACATGTCCCTGAGATCACCCCCAACAACGCGATATGTGACAGATCTTCCGACCTCTACCTTCTCTATCTTCTGCATGGATTCCTTCACGTAGCTGCTGACAGCTGCTTGAAAACAAAAAAGTGAAGGAGCGGTGAGTTAATGTTTTTGAAGAATGAAGACTAAAGATTGATCAGGATTGTGAGTTCTAGTTTTCATTTTAAGTATTTTCCTATTTAGATTGTAGAAGAGGAAGTTGTAAACAAATGAGGAAACTCTATTTGAATGTAACACTTCAAGTTTTCAATAAATAAGAGAGGAGGGATAGCAGCAACCACACACTTGAATTCTGCTCATTCTTGCTATTCCTTAGTGTTCTTCATTGTTCTTTATTTCGGCACAATTCCAGTTTTGAATTATGTTAGACTTTTGTTGCATGAAATTTCAAGAAAAGTTGGTGTCAGAGAGAAATACCAGGTCCCATCCTGAAGAGCCTGAGACTTCCTGGGCTGCCGTCTCCTTCAATGTATTCAGCACGGGCAAGCATTTCAGGATAGATTTTGCTGATGATCTCGTTGTCTCTGTACATCTCCCAAGCTTTCTCTGCTGGGCATGTCGAGCTCCACTTCTCCCTTCATGCTGCTCATCTTCCTTTCCTTCTGCATTTTATGTCTTATGACGTTCCAGAGTTTATATAATGCTGTTAGAACCCTATCACTCTCCGTGGACTTCATTTTCAAAGCATATAATCGACCGGAAAGCAACTTTTTAGATGGTTAGAGAATAATATAAATTATATTCTAGCGCTTTCACTTGTCACATTTAAGTTTTTAGATAAGATGATTTCCTTAATATAGTATCAGAGCTTTATTGATCCAACGATCATGAGTTTGAATCCCATCACCCCTATTATATTTAAAAAAAAAATCAAGCACAATGTAATATAGATCTGTGTAAGTTTCAAACCTAAAAAAATCTTTTACTTGAGAGGTTTTAAATGAGATAATTCTTTAATATAGATAATGTCTACGTCATGTTAGTGCCTATAAATTCCCAAGTCCAATAACCTCAAGATCTTAAACCAATAAATAGAATGGAAGACTTCAAGGTGGCTCAATTGCACCACCCTACACTTAAAAGCAGATGCAAATCTTTGAATATCTCATTATTTTTATTTACTGATGCCGATATATATTCATGTCTTGAGACATTGGTCTAGTAAATAATAAAATACAGATTTTAATCAAACGTACAGCTATGAGAACAATTCTTGCAGAATCGTATCCACAAGGCACTAGTGAATGATGCTTCCATTTACCAAGAAAATAAATTCAACTATATTAATTTTTGTTTCTTTTCGGAGGAATAACGTGGAAGAGTCTGAACCAAATACAGAAGAACCTGGTACTTCCTTAAATTAATAAACATGATGGGAAAGAGTCATTACAATCAGATTGTTTGTGTGACGAACAAAACCAAAACAAAATTTAAAGCAAAAGAACTTTAGGGAGACGTGCATCTTTTACAATGTCAAATCTTCATGTGTACCATAATAGACCATGCAGTTTCAAGATTACATTGTTCCTTAACATAGAATTAACACGTCATGTTGATTAAAGAATGGCCGAGCTTCTCTGAGAATTCCTCCAAACAATATTCAGATTATAGACTAGTTTGAGCTCGGAAGGAAGGCCGCCTCTATCTTTTGCTAGTTAAAAGGGTGGAAATCCTGTAGAAATTGCAAAAAAAAAGCAATTAAAAAAAGCACCAGTACTTTAATGTATCATACTATCAAAAGGAAAAGGAGAGATTTGTATAATCATGCATTCTTGGAAATAGAAAAGAAAAGGTTTTGAATATATGATGCTCACATGGCATCAATTTATCATACTAAGATTTTGGTCCCGTGGTATTGATGACATTAGAGCCATCTTTTACAAGTACAGTTCAACCATGGTTAGCAAAACCACTCGGCTTAGCTGTTAATCGGTCAGGTCAGCTTGTTGACAGGTTTTGACCAACTAAGGGTTTTTGTTCTAACCAAACTGGAACCTTGGCTGGTTCACGTGTAGCCTGGTTGAACTGGCCAGTTCAGTTCGGTTTTTAACAACTCTGCATCTCACTAGAAGTATATGACTGTACCATGATTTGGAAAATGAAGAAAAATCTCACGTGCTTGAATCTTTGGGCAACATAATTTAAATTTGAAAGAGATTTAATATGCTAACCAGAACTGTGGATGAAACCATTTATGCATTGGAGCATTCTGGTTTATCCAGCTCTGCACTTAACATATGATGCAGAAGAATATCGACCCTTTGACTGCGAGTTTTTGTGCTGCACCAACCAAAATAAGATGAGATTATTGTCAGCATTCAACATCTAGATTGAAAGAAATGACCAGATAGCAGAACATACCCGACAGATCGGCGTCGGGATTTTGAGTTGCTTCCTTCCTACATCGAGAAGGCAAGAGAAAATCATTTGAATTCAGTAGTTATTTTATTGCCATATAAACAAACTGGGGATCAATCCAATAGCTCAATACCACTGTTAACCCGAAAAATCAGGTATGGGAGATGAAAAATGTGAGAAAAAAAGATAAACCGGATCCAGTAAATCAAGGCCACAATTAGCATTCAGTAAATTTAACAACTCTCTTATAATATCTGAAATCTGCTTTCTAATTTTTAAGAGTGAGAACTTCTTCCCAATGTAAACTAAAATATTTAGCTTGCATTTCTAACTAGCTCATCATTTATAGCAATCCCATACTCACCATATAACAAAAACATTACTTGAAATCCTGTAAATCATTATTTTTTTAATCAAACAATATTATATATTGAGTTTTTCAATATTTAGTGGGAATGTTTTAAGATAATTTTTCCAAGTATGACATTGTAATTTTAATGTTCGTTGTCCCAGACGATATAAACAGGATTATAACTATCAAACTATCATTTAAAATTCAAAAAGATTAAACACAAAAAAATGAGGGAAATAATTATGTGGATTTAAAGTGAATAACAAACAAAGGCTTACTACCTGTGCTTGCACTAAGGGAAAAAACAAATCAATCAAAATAGGGACAGAGGAAAAAGAGAGTAAATTCAATGATCATTGAATTATTAATTAAAGAAATGAGGTGGTTAAAATATGGGAAAAAAAGAGAGTCAAAGGATTAATAGATAAATTCAAGAGAATGAAAAAAAACATAAACATTTATTTTTAAAAAATATTTTTTGGATTCATATTAGAATAGAAAAGGAAATTAAATTGTGTATAATTAAAATTTTGATTTTTTTTAAAGTTATAAAAATTGTGTGGTAGAGCATATATTAATTGGAAGAATAATGAAACTAAAATCGGTATAATTGAGATTGTTTATCTATATAATTGAATATTGTTGTTACTAACAAGACTATATATAATGATTTTAAGTAAAAATAATTTCACAACCAAGTTGACGAGGTGAGTTTAAAAATATTTTTAAGAAAAAAATTTCTAGTTATCAAATATTAAATTTTTTGTAGGAAAATTTAGGCATTTTTTCCTTTTGCTTATAAGCGAATGAATATATTTTGAGAATACATCGTGAATCACATGTGAAGCATATACATTAAAAATTAATAGTTTTAAAAGGCACCAACCTTGTCCTCTCCTTCACATTTTTCTGATGCCTCAAGTTCCATTTCAGCAAAGAATGCCTCCAGGACAAAAGCCATAACCTGAAACATTGAAAACAAGAAAATGATGTTTTGCATTTTACAATAGCATTTGCCCTTACTAAAAAATGCTGTGTATTTAGTAATCCAGTCAGAATGGCCAATAATAACTTGAGTGGAATGAGAAACATAGAGTTCCAAATTTCTTCTTGTCTAGAAAACTCTGCACTTCATTATCTAATATAAATAATACCAAATAGCAACTAAAGAAGCTGAGTTCTCCTATGCATTTTAATTTCATTGTAGGAATACCTGACAATAACAATCAATGATCAATAAAATCCAGCTTATTATCATTCAGATGATTAAGTAATAGGGTCACCACCATTTCTTAAATATTTCTGGAATTGCCAGCAAGTGTTGACAGGCTCACTGAAAAGTGAAAACACTGACCAGATTCCAGATTATGATGCATTTGTTATCTGACCAATTCACTAGAAACGGGATGATGTGCAGGAAAGAAAGCTACATCACAGAGAAAAGCATTAAAACTGCAAGGACTAAGCGCAACGGGACAAGCTATTCAGGAGCCTGCCAATTTGAGGTTGATTTCGGTAGCAATGATGACCAGAACAGATTGCTTTTAGGCAGATGAAATGATAGATGCTTACTTTCCACAATAATATAAGATTGATCAGAATGAGCATAAGAATACAAAATGCAAAAAAACTGTTAACCAATAGTCCAACAACTTCTCTCTGAACTTTCAAGGATTCATGGACCATTCATATGACTGGAAACAAAATATCCTTCCTATCAAATTATCAATGATAAGGCAAAAAAGTGGAATGATACACGTGGTTTCCCATTATTTGTGTTGGATTTGACAGATTGACACATGTACAGGTTTTGAGCTTCAGGAAATTCAATAAAAAGTGCTTGAGCAACAAATAGAACTTACCAAGTTCAAAAGCAATAGAACCGTTATGAGGTAGAAGCTGATGAAGTATGTGATGCTCCAATAAGTCCCAGTTAAATCCTTATAACTCTGAAATAGTAAGTACAAGTGATTAGGTCTTTTAACCACAATTATGAGATTGAAGACGGTATGTAAAACAGGTAAACATTTTTTCTTATAGTGTCATTGAGTGTTACAAACAGCCTGAAGTTTCTTGCATGCTATATACATAGTTCAATAGTTGTTTTAATGTATTTCCCTAAAATTTGGAAATTTATGACACATTCATAATGTTGCAAGCAAAGCAAACATCAACTACATCATATTGAACCCACTGTTCTCTTCAAATTTTGAAAGAGAGCAGATTTTGTAAGATGTGTATTATCCTCTCTTTCCTTTAATAAATTCATAAATTAATCGCCAGAAAAATCATGAAATGAGATAGTATTCTCATTTTCAAGAATGACAAATTTGACAGGATATGGAAGAAATGACATGAAACCATTTATAAATGTGTATATGCTTGCATATACATAATATTCAAAAGAGAGCGGACTACAATAAGATTTTCCAAAGTTAATCATGCTTAATATTTGACCACATCAGCTTAGTCTCAACATAACTTTCTGACTCTCTCCAGATCCATGGGAACAGTTTCCCACCAAACAACATGTTAAAATACATTTGCAAATTACTGAAATTAGAAAGCCACTCAAGCTTATAAATGATTTTTCATTATGTATTTTGCTGATAAATGCAATCTTGTGATCTCTAGTGGGACTGCTTTGATGTGGTTAGGGTTCCAAAAATGATATCCTACTGGCGCCAAAACTTATGTTTTTATGGGCAGAAATAATCATTCCTTTAAGTTATTATTACAAGTTTACATGCAAGATACCAGATTATCCCCCCCAAAAGAATCCATAACAAAAGGGCATGTGAAATAGAATGTTCTGTAACGTACAAAAAAGCAACAACAGCGAGAGTGAAAAAAGAAATATAGATGTAGTAGGCAAAAGACAGCATTTACCTGCATCCACACTTGCCAATTTCCCATAACGAGCAGATTAAAAAGTGTCACCATTCCATTTGGATAGTCATTAAAATTGAAAAGCAAATAACTTATTTTGTCAAGGAAACTGATTTATGAGAAACTATAGGCTTATCCTAATCATAAAGCCATAACAAGGGAAGAAATCAATTTAAGGGGCACCACCCTCAGATCAGATGCTAACACTAGAGGGAAAAAGCAATACAGGGGTTGTACTACAGGCTCTAATCCATTATAAAAAAAGGATACTCATCTTCAGCAAGACCTGTTCCTTCTAATTTGGGATTCCCAGCATTGACAACCCCACCAAAGATCTACATGTTTCAACAAGTAGAGATTTTAGTGAAAAAGAGAATATAATCCGGTATAGTTTATACATATACTGCAGGGTATCTTAAAGACACGCCAGTCCAAGATATCATAATTTACAGATTACACCAATAACAAGCCAAAGAGTAGTGAGGCCACAAATGACTCCTCTTCCTTACAAAAAATACATCAATCAAATATTCTGAATGTATCAATACTTCCCTATAAAACAAAAATAAAAAATAAAAAATCCATACTGTATTTTTTATTGTTAGCAGTTTTTGGGAAAAACAGTTTTCAAGCACTATGCTTCATCTAAAAAGAAAGGGGATCATTTCTGAAGGGGTCAATTTAATTTGAACTAAGAGTTATCTTTTCACTTTCCTGCTACCAAAAAGCATAAATTGAAACAGAAATATCAACAACAGAATTTGATTGCAACATGACTAGAAAAGAGAGCATCCAATGTACCTGAATACCAAGAGAGCAATACATACACATGACGCAAAATATTGTGCCAAGATAAGGCATCAAACTTGGTATGAGGTTTAAAAATGTGGCAACGAAAGCCCGGTAACTTTTAACATACATCAAGATTCTTATTAATCTTAATAATCTTGCAATGAGGAGGTAACGAATCCTGTGAACAAAAAAGAAGAAGATATGTCATAAATAGCAGAAAGATTATTATGTATATCAAGCTTCCATTCCCCTATTAGAAAACTATTTTTTAACACTGTACTGAATGGCGATGTTGAAAACAAAATCATGCTTTGATTTTGAGGTTCATGATGGAATTATATGCACGAGTACACACGAAAAATGTTAACATGAGCTTGTAAAGGCAAACTATGTTAAAAATCACATTCAAGAACAACATGTAACTTGCTGAAAGTGGGTCTAGGCAAGGATGGGCAGTTAAATATTAATGTAATATATAATGCCACAACTTTCTTAGAGTATTCTAAGCATAACCAGACTGCAGGAAATAAGAGCTTATTGCTTTATCCAATTCTTTGCAAAGGCTAGGAATGATCTACATGGGGAAAACTTAGCATACTGTTCTGGGTGATTGCGTGGTTGCTGCAGAGCAATCCCAGTGCTAGTTATTTTATGGTGAATAACAGAAAGGTTCTTGTAGAAGGTTCAACATGCCCAGCTGCATGGACATTAATGTCGGCGAGCTTTAGCACAAAGAAAACAGAAATAAGGGTTGCAAAGGCCGGAATATGGAAGAAATACTGACCAAGTAGACAAACCCCCACCATACCTCACTGATCTCAACCCACTTCACTTGTATGTGTTAACAACTATAGATGCCAGCTAAGTTTAAAGGTAAAAGTGGTGGGCAATTCTCCGAGTAGACTTCTGATCAAATTCTGCTCTCACTAAAGATCAGAGGAAATAAGTGATTAGAAGTGATATCCTCACCCTTCCCCATCCCTCATCCTCCAAAGGTGCAATACAGCTAGTAGGTCAAATAATAACAAAATGATATGTTCGCAAAATAGAGGAAAAATGGAAAAATAGTAGCACAATTTAGAAAAAATCACTTTACAAAAATAAATAAATAAATATAGTTCATACCATTCTCCATTTGAAAGAAAAGTCCCATTAGGAGATGCAAAAGTTACAGTTTCTCCGATAACTGCAAACATAAAAATCATTTTCAAGGCATTATGGTGGAGCATAAAATGAAATATGCCTGAAACAAAATAATCTAGTTTCTCTACTTGGAACATTTGAATCAATGGAAAACAAGAATATTAAACAAAAATCTTTGGAAACAGTGAGCATATCCTCATATAGGGTCATTAATTCACTGGTAGGTCATCTTTAGTTTGATGAAAAGAAAATACAAAAAACAAACTATTGCTTTTTTTTTTCTTTATTGAGATGCAAAACAAATTATAGTTTATTAAAATAGTAGCAATGGAAGCGCCATTAAAATTCACATAATAATAGAATAGGAGGAGAAATAATTTTCATGCATTTAAATTAATTGCATTAACAGAATAATTGACATAAGCTTTTGGCAAAGATTATCTAAAGTGATTAGAACATGACATAAGCTGCTGGGAAAGATTATCTAATGTAATTACCTATAACCAACGTGATCAGACAATCAAAGCGATTTTGACCATCCCTCCAGTAGTTCTCAAATCCACATGCATAGATTTTTAGAGCCATTTCCACAACATAGATCCACCCTGAAGTACAAAAGGCAATCCATGAACTCCAAAGACATGATTCAAACTCACATCATAACCCACTACAAAATAGCAGGATCAAATTCACGCAACAAAATTGTTAAGCTAATAAGTGTTTGACCCTGGACAAGTTAATATCCAACTTTCAATTGACACCCTGCAAAATTCAACTAGTAGATAGTCCGAGCCATCAATTATTTGATCTTCAAGATTGGAATGCATAACCATTTTGAACAAAATGGCCAAGAAAACCAATTTTTATGATTAGAATTTACATCTTTATGAACTCATTTTCATCATGAGCAATGCATGTCATTTTCATAAGTCACAAATTATATTTTATTAATGATAAATGGAAATTCATTGAAGCATTAGAAGAAAAATCATGTACAAGGAGGGAAAACAAGAGGTATGCAAAATCCACCTCCATTGGTTTAGAATAAACTAACAGACAAGTCAGCACATGATGGAAACAAATGTGCATTAAAATTCTCATAGCAAACTAGGAAGATACATTTAAAAATCATATTCATATGGATGAATACAGTCATCAATGCAAAGGTTTATATATGTTTGCCACCAAATTGATGTCAAACGTGGCTGTGATAAAGTTTCAAACAAACTACAGGACACATAATTATCCTCAAGAATTTCAGGATTAGTCCTATAGTCATTTCTTTACTACTAGATGGAACATTATTTATAGACAGCCATGAGTTATATGAATATCCAAATTTATGGCTAGAATTTCACAGACCCAGAAAGGGACATACATGTAAGATTAGCATATTTTCTTAAGCACACATTTATAGGAGAGGGAAATATATTGGAAGAGTTGATGATTTAGCAAGTCTTTACCAAAGACAAATTCCAACTTTTGCCACACCTTTTGAGCAGAATTGTTTGCTATATCAAGCTGCAAACAAATTACATGCAAGATTAGCATATTTGCTTTGGCATTTAAATATACAATGTGATCTAATAAAATGATCTTGGTTGTTTCAAATTTTTGGTTTTGTTTATTGAGCCGGGTAGTTCATGTCATTGAAAATGAACTGCCCAAAGACCTTTGCTTGTATCAAATTCTATTTTAATCTCCTTTCCAAATGGTTCAATTACATTTCACTGCAAACATGCAATCATATATGGTAATCAGAGTAGTTGGCTTTAGATGATCTTGGCAACAGCTGCATCCAAAGCCCGCATTGTTTTCCAGTGATGTGATTATATTTACAAGAATAAACATTTAAACAGATTAATCAACCAAATCTTAGAAGAAATTAAACATTGAGGAACCAAACTTTAAGCTCTATATGTCTATCGTGATAAGAGAGGGAAAAAAAGGGGGAATCATTAGTTCTATCAAGTTTTCATGCCATACCGTAGTCTCAATCATGACAGCCATCAAATTCATGACGAGAATTGAAGATATTATGTAGCCAAATTTAGGGCTTCGAACAAACACTTTCAACTTTTCAGAGAACAGTGAATGGTAAATTGATGGAAGGTATTCAAAGTAAGATGGCTGCAAACAAAATCGACAGTATCAGAGATGCAGTCTAAAAGCTCCATATAATTTCCTTGTGTTTCAGTTTCAGAGCAATAAAACTTACAACATCCTCCTTCTGAAATCTTAGAGCGATTGCATTGCAAAGGTCCTCAAATTCATCCAAGTTGATCTACATAAAGAAAAGATACCAAGGCCAGAAAACATAACTGAAAGATGTCCAATGAAAAAATAACAATAACCAAAAGTCATCTTTTATGATAAATGGCTAGTTAAAATGTGCCAAATTGGATGGGCCTGTAAGACTCTTACAAGCATTTGCAAATGTTAGCACAAGAAAACAACAAATCTTAGATAAACAAAAGCTGAATATCAGTGATATAAATGAATTCTTATAGTTGCATGAGGAGCAACCAAAAATAATGTGTTTTGGAATTTTGCACTCACACAAACATAAATGTGTGTGCATACACACATCCACATAGCCAAGCACATATACGATACTTGATCTTGGAATTATACTTTTGCGCATATGGCTTGCAAAAGGATGAATGGAGTTCTTTGTGGTTTCTCAAGATAGCAATTTTATAATGAGACTTTGTGTATACCTAAAACTTCTACAACATGCATAAGACACAACAAACACAACATCAGAAATATTTTTGTGTATACCAACTTGTGAACGATTCAAAAAAATATGATATGCACAAAAATATTAGAACAATTACATGCATACATGTGTGTGTACCGATGATCAGTTTGATGAAACAAATTGCTTCTTTCCTTTCAAGCCATGTAGAAATCATACAAACTAATTATGCTATTAGTGCTAGACTAACAATTAAAAATGAGTGAAACCCACAATCCACCACTTATGTTTGAGTGGAGTTTTAGTATTGTTTGTTTGTATACATAGCATTTCCATGATGTAAATATTGTGTCAAACTGATGGTGATAACAAAAAATCACATGTTTTTTGTTTAAACAAGAGGTTGAAAATATGAATATACCTTGAAATCACGAGAATCATCAAGTTCATCAAATATCAACTCAAACTCTTCCTTTGATATGTTTGGCAAAGTCCTGATAAACAAAATAAATATATATAAACAACACATACTTTAATATAGAAAACAATTTGCACCAAAATAACTTGAGTTATAGAATCTAAAGGTAAGCAATATTTTATCCTTAACCATTGTAACGTTTAACCACATGTTTCCCTTCTTTTTTTCAAACTCCATCCATTGGAAATGATAGAAAATTTGCCAAACCATGGTGATAAAGAAAGGTGATTATTATTAAAATTCTTACATCAGTTAAAGTGCTCTCATGATGAGACAACTGAAGGTCAGATGATTTGCAATAATACAAAGCATTGATGTGATTTTAAATAAGACCCAAGGCTCAAACAAAATAACATTTAAGGGGGAACCATATTCACATGAAGAAAAAACAAAGTTCATGCCCATGGAACCAACCGCTTAACAACCCCAGTCAACAAGACCAACTAAGAAGCTCAAGAAAAAGCAATAAATATATACACAACTGAATATCCTCATAAAATAAATGGCTTTTGAATAAGGTTGGTTTTGACATTGAATCTAGAACAAGTAGGAAAAAGTTGACCGATCCTTATGCAAAGAAAGCACAAGACACCATTAGAATGTCTTTGCACTAGAAATGGATATCTGAGTATAAATGGTGATTTACAATGTCACTCATATTCAAACAGTTAGTTGAATGCAAACATGTGTGGAGCGCAAGCATCTATGGAGTACCTGTTATTGTTCTACCAAGTATAAGTTGAATACACAAGTAAATGACTGAATTAATACTTTAATGAAGGGTAGTTCACCTCTGCTCCATAGATGACTACCTTAATGTCCTTTTTTTTCAACTTCCAACTTGTAAAGGAGGATAGAGCACAAAGAATGAACAAAGTTAAATCCTATGAAATCCAACTAAAATAGTGCTTAATGCTCATCCACTCATTCTTTTCAGGTAAGTGGGAACTATTTTCATCATCTCACATCAATCCCATTTGTTCCTATTGTCAAAGAGTGAGGAAGGCGTTTTGCTGAAAATGAGTTCCTAAAGGCAAAATAAACTATAGCTACTTTCAAGAATCAAGACGGAAAAGGTCAAAACAAGAACCTTCAACATATGCCAATCTCAGTCATCCATCTAGAAAGCACCATATTCAGGAATATAAATAACTTTTTTGCAGCGACTTTCTATTTTTAAGAATTCTATTATTGTTGCTCCTCTAACATCAATTAAATTAGACTAATGGGGTGTTTTGGACAATGGTAGCAATTGTTTTTCAGTGTGTTTTTCCCTTGGAAATACATTAAAATATTTTTATTTTATTTTTAAAAATTGTTTTTGATATTAGCACACAAAACGATCCAAAAACACCAAAAAGAATTAATCAGGAGCAAAAAAAATTAATTTTTTTGAACCCTGGTTGAAAAGTTGTCCCAAATAGACATTAATTAAAAGTGTGTGCAAATCATTTATTGGAATGATCTTATGCACAAGATTTATAACATCATTTGAATTGGACTAAAACTGTTTGTGCGAATCATACATTGGAAGGATCTTATGCACAAGATTTATAGAGTATGTTCTGGAAGTGTATTGAAGATGGTACACAAGGAATACCTGTAGTTGTTCAATGCTTCAAATAAACAAATGCATTGCTCCTTATTAAGGTATCCAGCATCCTGTTGAACAAAAATGGGATTCCCATTGGACACGAAACAGATAATAACAAATAAGATATCAACAGCTACATTTTAATAAATAGAAAAAATGCGATATTGAAATGTTGAAATCACAGTGGTAGGCCAATAAAAAAGGGTGTAACAATGCTGGGAGGGAGTTGAAAATTTTATTCCTTTAAGAACCAAAGAAAACTATACACCAGGGAGAAAATGATAGTGCAAGAGTAATACACTCAGTCATCTTGTGCACATTGTGTGCGTATGCGCACGTTGTTCAAAACAAGCATTTGCATCAGATCTGATCAGATGAATGTGAGAGAGAAACTAGCCTTGTCACCTCATAGCTTGATTTAGTGTGTTTGCCTCCAAGAAGATAAGAGAGAGAGCATAGTATTTGAAAAATTCAGGACATGTTATTTGAAAATCTTTATTGCTCATCTTATTCATAACCCTACATCTTCTCAAGTCCCTGTAGGTAATCTTATTTGATGGCCAAGATACCTTTAAGGAATAAAGCTTTTGTTTTGTTCACAATCGTAAACCATGTCAATGCTTACATTTTATCACACCACAAGTTGTCTCCAGATATTTGTTTCATGCATTCTATTAGAAGTGACACCTTCAAACATTATTCCTACATAATTATTTAGCTCGGGTAAAAGAAAATGAAATTGTTGACATATAGAGAGCCACGTATTTGTCCAAATAGCCTGAAGGAGTTGCTTTTCTATATGCTTTTGTGAGTTTAGAAAAAGTGCATGCAGCATTTGCAATGATTTGGTGAATTTGATTTCAGCACTCTAGAATCTTTAAAGGACTTAAAATTATCTTGTGTTCTCACTTTGGATAAAATAGTTTATCTCACTTCATTATGGTGCACCACAAAACAGAAGCCATATCTGAAAAGCAAAGGGACTGCAAAGATCTTTTGTTTAAATTGTACAATATGTTTCTAGGGAGGATACAATGTCATCCATTCATTACCATGCTTTTTTTTGTGTCTAGATAAAATTACTATCTGAATCAATATCACATTGAGCATTTAACAAAAGAAAGTGTCTATCATTCACAGCTACCAACAATGGACATAGCAACAGTGGTACACAAATTAGTCAAAAGGACTCATCTTTTATTTAGATAACGTATTTCTTCATCTGACAGGGAATCATTGTGCAAGGGCCATAATGATTTCGTTGTGAAATTTTAATTTTATTAGATATCTAAAAGGACTTAATGAAGAGCATTTCTCTTAGAAAACAGAAGTATTTGAGATGTCATGATGTCAAAACATTTTAAAGGTTTTGTTTGAAAGTGGAAGGCTATACAATTACTTTCAATGAACAAGAATTAAGCATAAAGATTATATTTGTGGGGCGTGGGCATGTTAGCCTCCATGAAATATAAAAATAATGCAAATTGAATGGATGGTTAAAAAGCATGGTATTGAGTGACAACATACTTACATTCTTATCAATGAGATTGAAGGCTTTCATCAGTATTCTTTTCCTCGAACGGTCCATCTCAGAAACTTGTTTTACAAGCTATAACAAAAAGAAGATGTAAGCATGTACAATTTCATTTTATTCCTGAACACAAGAAAACATCCTACAAAATATTTTGTAATATATCGGGAAGAAAATGGTATAAGCATTTGAAAATAAGAGGAAGATTGCATATCTGACAGTTCACATTTTCAACTTTACCTGATCTTTGAAACTATCATATACGACAGCAAGAACCAAGTTGGTGACAAAGTACACTCCTATTAGCACGTAGAGGATGAAAAACAAGGAATACCAACGTGAAACCCTAAAAAACAAAAGAAAATGTGAGCAACATAATATGTTCTTGTATATATGTTATTTTGTTCTGCTCCATGTGTTTCCCAAAGGGAGAATTATCACTTCAAAGGGAGTAGAGACCTTTTTTAAATGCCTTAGCAGTTAGCAAAGGCTGATTACACTTCAAGTGCTATTAAAGAATGTCAATAGTGGCAAATCAGATTACAAGCAAGTCAGTATAACAAATTTCACATTCAAAGTCCTTGATTGAACGGAAAGCATATCATGCATAATATCCCGCCAAAAATGTAAGGCGTCCGTCCTCTATATCTCTAAATATTATATATGCACCTCCAAACTTTTTGCTACATACCACAAGTAAAATGCAAATTATATGGTAATACTTTGGACTAATCTACGCTTGATAATCTTCTGTATTTGCAATGTCCTGAAACTCTCATGAAGAATAACATCATAATAGACTGAACCAAGCTTTAAGGCCAAACAACTTAGCATCAATGACTTACTCCACATTGTTTAGGCCACATTTCCCATGACTTTAGAAATCACATCCTGTCTTATAACTTCAAGCCAAGTCAATTTCAGTGTCATATACAAGGTTGAAGCTATTAGCACTATCAATTGCTAACAACAATTTGCATCTCTCTCAAATTTTTTCACTCTACAAAGTGGAGTGCCATTGACAATGGATCAAGGCCCATAAGCCCACCACATGTCCATGATGCAATCCAGACCATTATCACATGCCCTTTTCCTCCACTTTTCATTAATGAGTTCTACCTTTACCTGTTCCTTCCCCGGACCTATAAAGCATTGATGACTTTATCTTTGTCCAACAAAATGTGCCTATCAACTTTATAGGTGTGTATGATCTCACGTTACATTGGAAAAGCCCATCCAAGATACCAAGAATATTCATTCTGATATTTTTGACCCATTGAATTTTATTAAACTCTCAAATCTATTATCAGAAGTTCCAAGGTCTGAATCCTTAAATTTTATTTCTCTTACTTACCCTCAAACCCTTATAACGTGAACTTTACAATTGTAACTTACTGGTAATCCAATATAGCCTAGTTTCATCAATCATTAATTTCTCAATGGTTGGAAAAGGTTTAACCATAATGTAATCAATCTTTTAACCCCATCATTTGCAGAATGCAAATCACTATTTTTGGAAGAACAAAATGCAAAGTGTAATCAAAGGCGAAAAAGGTTTATTGTTTTAACTATTTGTAATTTTTCTGAAGCTAGAAATCTCATAAAAAAATTTAGATCAATAGCATCAAATGACAACAACATTTTTACCACCACCCTCCAACCTCAAAATAGAGTAAACACGCACAGATATGAAGAGGACACCTTGCTAGCCACAGGTAAGTGGAAGGAAGAAAAACAGAACAAAAAAGATCATATAAATCATTTCTCAAGAAAACTTACTTGTATGCAGGTATCCATACATCTGGATTGTTGGATGTTGTAAATAAAATAAACATCTGATACAATGTGGTGCCATATGAAGTGAAAACTATTTTCCCTTGTTGGGTATCTTCAAACATGACATAGGCTAACCAACTGGAGAAAAGCAGAAACAAAAGCCCTAGAGCCTGCACAAAGACATCAGACAATAATAAATAGAAAAGAGAACCACATTATGTAATGTGCACTAATGGAAATAAAAACATATCAAACTAGCTCATAAGATAAATGGAAATACTGCATTAAGCAACATCTGAAAGCAATCCGAGACTAACAATAATTACAGACTAAGATTAATAGTTCCAGCAGCAATATCCATAAAGGAATTAATGTATACGAACCAAGATATTCACATAAGTTTTAAGCATTCCCCCCAAGATGATGATGCTCCTTTGCAAGTCCCTAAGGTCATGACAAAATAAAAAAACTTGTCAAATAACCATAAGTTTTTTGACAAAGAGAAATGCAATTTAAAAGTGTTCACCATAACATTCAAATTACATGTAGAAATAACTAAACATTATAAAACACATAATCCATCTACTTTTCCTTCTTTTTTAAAAAAGAATTCAATAAAATGAAAACCCAATCAACATAGACAATAGAAGTAGAGAAGAAAGATCTCAAACATTGTCCCCTAAATTGGCTGATTTTCATCCCTTCTAAACCAATCCTCCTAGTTTCATTCTCCCTACTTGTATATCTAAGAGGTTAAATCATGAGCATGATGTAAACCTCCCAAAGAAATTGTGCCAACCTTGGATTTCCACGGGCATTCAACAATGATGCAGCCTTATAGAGAAAAATCCTTGACAAAATAGTAGTCCACATAACAAATATAATCAATCCGATCCTATAGTTTGTACCAAACTAAATTGCCAACAGTTCACCAAATAATATCTCCATTCGCTACAATACTATAGATTAAACACAATTTCACCACTAGAACACAAATGCAAAGAAGGTTTATCTATATATATATATATATATATATAAGAGAAGAATAGTATGAACTATAGCTAACACATGAACAAGAAACAAGTGAGTTTTATGACATACATACCTGATGTGTAGAACAAGAAAGACAACTCTTATGTAAGGTGCAATCCTAAAAGGAAGAAAATTGAAAGCCACTGGAGACGCATAGATCGCATAAGCCACCAAATCAACAACCAAAATGCATAGGAAAATGACCTGAAAATTCAGCCACCCAAAAGATTGTATCACAACGGTGAAGAAACAATAAAACAAAAATGTGCATAACAAAACCTAAGGAATGACAAATTAACACTTTTCTTCATCAATTAAAATTGTAGAAAAGAGTTTATTGATGAACATGTATATTTCATAAAGAGGCACATATATGTTGTATAAATAGAGAGCTAGGTTGCCCAAATGAAAAATAAAGTAAGATGACAAGCAGGCATTTTGTGACTAGACAAACATGAAAACACGTAGATGGATTTTTTTATGCAATAAACAGCTGAACAAGTCTTGTTTTATGTGAGCCTATCAACTTCCCAATCTGGGATTGGCAGAGATGGCCAGTAACAGCTATGCAAATACAATTTTGTTTCCCATATGGAAAAACAAAAATGAATACATTACCACAAACATTACAAGACAATTACAAGAGAATCATTTACCTTCAAGACACCAAACTTTAAGTTGGTTTACGTTTTGGCAAGACATAAAATGTTATGGAGCGGCTCATATGGGATACATAGGGTGCAAGTAAATGCAAGTAAGGCTGCTTCAAAAGGTTAAAACTGGATTTCATTCATTAGTTTATGGGATAAGGTGCTAGATTACGTTAACAAACAATATATATGGTGCAATTTTCTCCAAGGAAAAAGTAAATACAATGAGAGGTATTCATGTTCCAAAACTATAAGTATTGCCAGTAAGCAAACCCTATCAAACAAGCTAAAGATGCTACATGTGATAGAAATAAAAATAACAACAATTAGATAAAAACTTCAGAATAAGAAATCCATAGCCCGGTACCTTTAACCAATTAAGAAGGTTTTTCCAGTAGATGCGGAAACCTTCATATGATAATGGAAAGAAAATATGTGCCACTAGTATGATGAGAGTTATGCCCTGCATAACAAAAAAGAAACCAGTGTAACTTGCCAAAGACCAGATCTAGTGACAGAATAACCCAATTAAAGTGGCATGTTTAGTAATAAGACTAATAATGAATTCAAGAAATATATTACCAACTATGCATTTTATAAAGTCTATACTTTAGACGCATGATTTCCAGCAGAAATAATTTGTGAAATTTTCAGCACCTTCAAAACTTGGTGGCAGATATAAAAACTTATCCACCTTATTGCTAACGTTTCAAGAAATCCTAGAAGATCCTTCAAAATTTTGTTAATTAGTCCCGAGTCTTTACAGTAATTTGCTTTACACATAACAGACATCTTGCCCAAACAAGAAACCTATTACGAGTTTCTGGTACAAGTAATTCCTTAAAAGTGCCATAGTGCATGACCCAAATGTACAAAATTAATTTCTTTTATTGTACACTTACAACTCCAGTCAGTAAATGTTAAAAAAAAATTCACAAATCAGTTTTGCAATATTTAAGCCATTACTATATGTGCCTCTGTGTTGCCAGCATCTTTTGCAGCACCCTGAAATAGAAGGATGGATTTCAATCCTATGGACCATGTCCTACTCTAAATAAACCACCTTGAAGTTATCTAACTGGTTAACTTCTCTACACCAAGGAAAACTCTTGTTCGATTATATAGAGATGCCGCAGCAAGGCCAGAACTTGCTTCTCCAATTTAGAAACAAACATCAAGAGATTTAGTCACACCTCAAAAACAAAGGACTCTGCAGCAGTTAAATACGGCAGCTGCCCAAGATAGAAGTACTCCCTATCATTGCAAGAATGTCCAGAATTATTTTGACACCACAGCGGTTTCTGCACCAATTAAACAATTTAAGAATTATGTAATCATTTAGAAAGAAATTGGAAAATCCTGTTTTTGTTTTCCAGTTTTCTCGGCACCTTGATGATAAACTGAAAGCATGTAGCAGTTATCAGTAACAGAAGGGTACTGACCTCCATGAAATTTAGTACTATCATTGCAAAGTAATTGAGGGTCCAAATGATATCAAACCGAATATAGATGAAATAGAACTTTGCAACACTTTCAAAGTTTGCTTGATCAAGAATTTCTTCCGGTATACCAATACCATCTTCAGCCTGTACAAAGTATTTTCAAACCAATCCAACTAAATTCAATCCCAGTCCCAAAGATTCTCAACCAATAACAAAAAGTAAATATTTTTGTCAAAAATCTTAAACTTAAGATGGTTAGTAAAATGCTCGGGAGATAAATAGATGAGTAAGTAAAAGCAAAAACTGATTCAGCTCCTCGCATGCTAGCAACTAACATGACAATTCATATTTTTCATTAATTTTTCAGTGATCGGCTTGGTGCTTTATCACCAATCATTAATTTCTATAAATCAATATTATATATTGAATTTTAGCCACTTCACTACCCCTTGATAGACCTATATTACTGGAAATAAACTTACAAACTGTGTCATACTAAGGACTGTAGACATACTAAACGAAAACATTACATGATCATAAAACACAAATATTTGACTCAAAAAGTCAACCCTTCACTGTGTTATTATTGTTGTTATTTTACATCCATCAAGATGATATTAACTGACTGAAAAGAATTCCAGAACAAAGAGAGCAAAAGAAAAGAAGAAAAATAAGACTACAGAGAAGAAAATGATTATCAAAATCTCTATAATAATGAGTCAAACCTTAAATCCAAATCACATAAAAGCAAGAAAAGAACAAAAGTCAACCCGTCAATCTCATTTACAAATCAAGCAAGAAAACATGATCCCACACACTTCAACTTTATAATAACCCATTTCGATTTGGAGTGTCAAAATGTGTTTCCTTTTACTATAAAATGATTAACATTCACATTCAAGAGCACAAAAAAAGTTAAAACTTTGAAGAAAAGAAGGAAAGAAGCTAACCAGATCAACAAGAGCAGCAGCTTTTTGAAAGGGAGAACCATGGGCGATAGCATCAGAACGTCGAGGAAACTTGGGCGTGGACTGATCTCTTCTTCTAATACGTCTATCTCGTCCACCGCTGCTTTCTCCTAACAAAGGCTTCTCCATTTTCTTCTGTGATCTCTGGTTGCTGAAAATGGTGACAAACAAAAGAAAAACAGAGACAAAGAGCTTATACTACACTAACAGATCCACGGTCCCCGGGTTGTTATCCGTGCGCCCCACTACATTGAGTTTAAGTGGGCCAGCTGGTCCACACAGGTAGATCTCTCGGTGTGTGTGGTCGTCTCAATTATCTGCCTGCAAATGCTTTTGATATTTTTTTTAGATTATTTAATATATTAATGTAAAAAATAATTTCAAATTTTTAAACAAAAAATATTTAAAAAATAATAATTTTAAAATATATATATATATATATATATATTACAGAGAAGATAGAGTGGTTTGGTGGAGAGTTCGGCTCAAATCCTGTCTTTTTATTCCTTTTTTTAAAAAACATAAACAGACAACAGAAAAATCTCATTTTATAATATGCAAGTGCTATTTGAAAAAAAAAAACATAAAAAATATACAAGCAAACTTCCAAACATATTATATAGAAAAAACTATTTTTTTATTATTAATAATAAAAAATAAAAATAAAATAAAGTTTTTAAACTGAAAACAAAGAATTAAAAATAAAAATAAAAACATGTATTTTTGCTTTAAATCCTTCTATCAAAAGTTGCAAAACTTATTGGCATAAGATTGGGTAAATTAACTGCATTATTTCATTTAAAGAAATGATCCAAAATTAATTAATTTAAATTAATTGGCATTATTATAAAATCAAATGGGGTATACCCGAGTTGATTTCTTTACCCGTTGCCGGATCTGAAAACATGTCGGCCGGTCCCACGTTAACTGTTATGCTTAGCAGGAATAATAATACATTAATTTTTTCAAATAAGAGTGAAACCAATTTCAAACACGCCACTTGGCGAGTTGATAATGCCCGATGAATAAATTACTCAAAATTAAATTCCAAATTCGATGATATGATGCCCTACTTGTTCGATGATATGATGCCTATTGTAGAATTAGAGGGAAGTTTCTATTTCCGGATAAATCTTTTCTTTTTTAATGTTCCAGATTGTTTTTTAAATATTTTTCATTTAAATTTTTTATTAAAATATTATTTTTTATTTATTTTTAACATCAGGCCACTTGGCGAGTTGATAATGCCCGATGAATAAATTAAATTAAATTCCAAATTCGATGATATGATGCCCTACTTGTTCAGTGATATGATGCCAATTGTAGAATTAGAGGGAAGTTTCTATTTCCGGATAAATCTTTTCTTTTTTAATGTTCGAGATTGTTTTTTAAATATTTTTCATTTAAATTTTATTAAAATAATTTTTATTTTTTATTTTTAACATCAGGTCAAAATATTTATATTTGTTTATAAGAAATAGGCTTAAAGACACAGTAGTAATAATAAAATTTTATCTGTTTTGAATTTTGAAAGTATTTTTTTATTCATAAATATATTAAAATAATATTTTTTTTTAAAAAAATCATTTTGACATCCTCATATAAAAAATTTAAAAATATTTAAAAATTTTAATTTAAAATAAAAAAAAATTATTTTTTTTTCAAAATAACCTTTCGTCGACATTCTTTGATGTCGGCAAGAGAAAGGGTCGAGGTGGGACCAAACAAAATCAATTTCCCGCTGGCTTTTATTGCTGCGGAGAAGTCCAGTGGATGAGGCAACAAGTTGCGTTGCTGTTCTTGACTTTTTTTTCCGGTTCAGATGGATAGAGATGCACTTAAATTGATAGGACCCATCTTTGATCTTTCTTTTCAACTATTATCCTATTTTTTAATGGTGTGTTTCCTTCGAAAATATATTAACATAATATATTTTTAATATCATGATATTAAAACAATAAAAAAATACTAAGACCCCGTTTGGGAGTACATTGCAACTGGTGTTTGGAAAAAAATAATTTTATTTTTATTTTTCACGGCGGTTTGATGTTTTTAGATCATTTTAATGTGCTGATGTTAAAAATAATTTTATAAAAATAAAAAAAATATCATTTTGATGTATTTCAGCACGAAAAACACTTTGAAAAGCTATCGCAACCTCACTCTCAAACAGACCCTAAAAATATTAATTTAAATTATTTTTAATTAAAAAACATATTCGAAATCACAATAGTACATTTTTGAGTAGTTAAGATTGGCTTTAAAGTTACTTTTCATTTATAAATACATTAAAAGTAAGTTTTTTTATTTTTTAAAAATTATTTTTGATATTAGTGCATCAAAATATCTAAAAACATAAAAAATAATTTAAAATAGAAAATAAAAATTTTTTTTTAATTTTTTTTCAAAAACATTCTCAAACACCCCCCTAAAATAACACCACTATCATGCAACTAAATCTGGATCAGATTGTGGAGCCCCATGTTGTTTTTTTCTCAGATTTAAGCATTCAAAGATTTGCTGAGCAAAAATATTGAAGCCCAACAAGTCAACTCTGTTCATGTTCATGACAATAGAGACAAGCACAGATAGGAAGGATCAAAAAATGGTTGGAGTATAAACAAGAATCCCAACTGTTCATAATATAAAAAATAATAGAGATCGGAGAGAGAAAAAACAATGAGGGGAAATTTATTGATTGATCATATAGATTAAATGAATTCCCTTCACATATTAAATAAGTCTCTACTAAGGGTTTTTGTTCTAACCAAACTGGAGCCTTGGCTGGTTGAACTGGCCAGTCCAGTTCGGTTTAACAACTTTACATCTCACTAGAAGTATATGACTGTACAATGATTTGGACAATGAAGAAAAACCTCGTACTTGAATCTTTGGGCAACATAATTTACATTAGAAAGAGATTTAATATGCTAACCAGAACTGTGGATGAAACCATTTATGCATTGGAGACATCTGGTTTATTCAGCTCTGCACTTAACATATGATGCATAAGAGTGTCGACCCTTTGATTGCGAGTTTTTGTGCTGCACCAACCAAAATAAGTTGAGATTATTGTCAGCATTCAACATCTAGATTGAAAGAAATGACTAGCTAGCAGAACATACCCGACAGATCGGCGTCGGGATTTTGAGTTGCTTCCTTCCTACATTGAGAAGGCAAGAGAATCACAGGAATTCAGTAGTTATTTTATTGCCACATAAACAAACTGAATATTTAGTGGGAGTGTTTTAAGATGTTAATTTTTTCTAAAGCATGACATTGTAATTATTCAAAATTTTATGCAGGAAAGTTTAGGCATGTTTTTCCTTTTGCTTGTAAGCAAATGAATATATTTTGAGAATACATCGCGAATCACATGTGAAGCATGTACATTGAACACTAATAGTTTTAAAAGGCATTAACTGTCAAGGAGCCATCTCGCCTACAAGTTTAAGCTGTTAGGTGAGACTCCAGAATATGATTTATATTATTCTCTAACACCAACCTTGTCCTCTCCTTCACATTTTTCTGATGCCTCGACTTCCATTTCAGCAAAGAATGCCTCCAGGACAAAAGCCATAACCTGAAACATTGAAAACAAGAAAATGATGTTTTGCATTTTACAATAGCATTTGCCCTTACTAAAAAATGCTGTGTATTTAGTAATCCAGCCAGAATGGCCAATAATAACTTGAGTGGAATGAGAAACATAGAGTTCCAAGTTTCTTGTTGTCTAGAAAACTCTGCACTTCATTATCTAATATAAATAATACCAAATATCAACTAAAGAAACTGAGTTCTCCTATGCATTTTAATTTCATTCCAGAACACCTGATAATACCAATCAATGATAAATTAAATCCAGCTTATTATCA
Organism: Salix viminalis; assembly: GCA_029228465.1. Taxonomy (NCBI): domain Eukaryota; kingdom Viridiplantae; phylum Streptophyta; class Magnoliopsida; order Malpighiales; family Salicaceae; genus Salix; species Salix viminalis. The sequence goes on from CM055438.1 coordinate 2,015,670, forward strand.
TTCAGATGATTAAGTTATAGGGTCACCACCATCTCTTAAATATTTCTGGAATAGCTAGTCAGTGTTGACAGGCTCACTGAAAAGTGAAAACACAGACTAGATTCCAGATTATGATGCATTTGTTATCTGACCAGTTCACTAGAATCGGGATGGTATGCAGGAAAGAAAGCTACATCACAGAGAAAAGCATTAAAACTGCAAGGACTAAGCGCAACGGGACAAGCTATTCAGGAGTCTGCCAATTTGAGATTGACAATAATGACCAGAACAGATTGCTTTTAGGCAGATGAAATGATAGATGCTTACTTTCATCAATAATATAAGATTGATCAGAATGAGCATAAGAATACAAAATGCAAAAAAACTGTTAAACAATAGTCCGACAACTTCTCTCTGAACTTTCAAGGATTCATGGACCATTCATATGACTGGAAAACAAAATATCCTTCCTATCAAATTATCAATGATAAGGCAAAAAAGTGGAATGATACACGTGGTTTCCCATTATTTGTGTTGGATTTGACAGATTGACATATCTACAGGTTTTGAGCTTCAGCAAATTCAATAAAAAGTGCTTGAGCAACAAATAGAACTTACCAAGTTCAAAAGCAACAGAACCGTTATGAGGTAGAAGCTGATGAAGTATGCGGTGCTCCAATATGTCCCAGTCAAATCCTTGTAACTCTGAAATAGTAATTACAAGCGATTAGGTCTTTTAACCACAATTATGAGATCGAAGACGGTAAAACAGGTAAACATTTTTTTCCTTATAGTATCATTGAGTGTTTACAAACAGCCTGAAGTCTCTTGCATGCTATATACATAGTCCAATAGTTGTTTTAATGTATTTCACTAAAGCTTCTGGAAATTTATGACACATTCATAATGTTGCACGCAAAGCAAACATCAACTACCATATCGAACCCATTGTTCTCTTCAAATTTTGAAAGAGAGCATTGTGTAAAATGTGTTTATTAACCCCTCTTTTCTTTAATAAATTCATAAATCAATCGCCAGAAAAATCATGAAATGAGATAGTATTCTCATTTACAAGAATGACAATTTGACAGGATATGGAGGAAATGGCATGAAAGCATTTATGAGCGTGTATATGCTTGCACATGCATAATATTCAAAAGAGAGTGTACTACAATAAGATTTTCCAAAGTTTATCATGCTTAATATTTGACCACATCAGCTTAGTCTCAATATATCTTTCTGACTCTCTCCAGATCCATGGGAAATAGCTTCCCACCAAACAACATGTTAAAATACACTTGCAAATTAGTGAAATTAGAAAGCCACTCAAGCTGATAAATGATTTTTCATTATGTATTTTGCAATAAATACAATCTTGTGATCTCTTGTGGGACTTCTTTGATGTGGTTAGGGTTCCAAAAATGATATCCTACTGGCACCCAAAACTTTTGTTTTTATGGGCAGAAATAACCATTCCTTGAGTTATTATTACAAGTTTACATGCAAGATACCAGATTTTTTTTTTCTCAAAAGAATCCATAACAAAAGGGCATGTGAAATAGAATGTTCTGCAACGTACAGAAAAGCAACAACAGTGAAAGTGAAAAAAGAAATATAGATGAAGTATGGAAAAAGACAGTATTTACCTGCATCCACACTTGCCAATTGTTCCATAACGAGCAGATTAAAAAGTGTTACCATTCCATTTGGATAGTCATTAAAATTGAAAAGCAAATAACTTATTTTGTCAAGGAAACTGATTTTTGAGAAACTAAAGTCTTGTACTAATCATAAAAGCCATAACAAGGTAAGAAGTCAAATTTTTGAGGCACCACCCTCAGATCAGGATGCTACCTCTAGAGGGAAAAGGTAAAACAAGGCTCTAATCCATTATGAAAAAAGGATACTCTTCTTGAGCAAGATCTGTCCCTTCCAAATTGGGGTTCCCGGCATTGACAACCCCACCAAAGATCTACATTTTCAACAAGTAGAGATTTCAATAATCATAGTATATAAGAGAATATAATCCATTATAGTTTATACATATATTGCAGGGTTTCTTAAAGACACGCCAATCCAAGATATCACAATTTGTAGATTACACCAGTAACAGGCCAAAGAGTAGTGAGGCCACAAATGGCACCTTTTCCTTACACAAAAATACACCAATCAAATATTCATGAATGTATCAATACTTCCCAATATAACAAAAATAAAAAAATCCATACTGTATTTTTTTTATTATTAGCAGTTTTGGGGAAAACAGTTTTCAAGCACTATGCTTAATCTGAAAAGAAAAGGGATCATTTCTGAAGGGATCAATTTAATATGAACTAGAGATTTCTTTTCACTTTCCTGCTACCAAAAAGCATAAATTGAAACAGAAATATCAACAACAGAATTTAAATGCAACATGACAAGAAAAGAGAGCATCCAATGTACCTGAATACCAAGAGAGCAATATATACACATGACGCAAAATATTGTGCCAAGATAAGGCATCAAACTTGGTATGAGGTCTAAAAATGTGGCAAGAAATGCCCGGTAACTTTTAACATACATCAAGATCCTTATTAATCTTAACAATCTCGCAACGAGGAGGTAACGAATCCTGTGAACAAAGAAGAAGAAGATATGTCATAAATAGAAGAAAGAGTATCTTTGTATATCAAGCTTCCATTCCCCTATTAGAAAACTATTTTTTTAACAACACTGAATGGAGATGTTGAAAAACAAAATTGTGCTTTGATTTGAGGTCAATGATGGAATTATATGCACAATACACAAGAAAAATGTTAACAGGAGCTTGTAAAGGCAAAATATGTTAAAATCGCATTCAAGAACAACACGTAACTTGCTGAAAGTGGGTCTAGGCAAGGATGGGCAGTTAAATACTAATGTAATATATAATGCCACAATTTTCTATGAGTATTCTAAGTATAATCAGATTGCAGAAAATAAGAACTTATTGCTTTATCCAACTTTGCAAAGGCTAGGAATGATCTACATGGGGAAAACTTAGCATACTGTTCTGGGTGATTGGGTGGTTGCTGCAGAGCAATCCCAGTGCTAGTTATTTTATGGTGAATATCAGAAAGGTTCTTGTAGAATGTTCAACATGCCCAGCTGCATGGACATTAATGTCAGCGAGCTATAGCACAAAGAAAACAGAAATAAGGGTTGCAAAGGCCGGAATATGGAAGAAATACCGACCAAGTAGACAAACCCCCCCATACCTCACCGATCTCAACCTACTTCACTTGTATGCACTAACAACTGTAGATGCCACCTAAGTTTGAAGGTAAAAGTGCTGGGAAATCCTCCCAATAGACTTCTGATCAAATTCAGCCCACAATTAAGATCAGAGGAAATAAGTGATTAGAAGTGATATGCCCCACCCTTCCCCATACCTCATCCCCCAAAGGTGCCATCTAGCTAGTAGGTCAGATAATAACAAAATGATATGTTTGCAAAATAGAGGAAAAATGAAAAAATAGTAGCACAATTTAGAAAAAATCACTTTACAAAAAAAATAAATAAATAAATAAATATAGTTCATACCATTCTCCATTTGAAAGAAAAGTCCCATTAGGAGATGCAAGAGTTACAGTCTCTCCAATAACTGCAAATGTAAATCATTTTCATGGCATTATGGTGCAATGTAAAATGCAATGTGCCTGAAACAAAATAATTTAGTTCCTCTACTTGGAACATTCAAATCACTGGCAAAACAAGCATATTAAAACAAAAATCTCTGGAAACAGTGAGCAGTCCCATTAGGAGATGCAAAAGTTACAGTCTATCCAATAATTCACTCGTAGGTCATCCTTTAGCTTATTGAAAAGAATATACAAAAACAAAACATTGTTTTTTTTCTTTTTTCTTTATTGAGATGCTAAACAAATTACAGTTATTAAAATAATAGCAATGGAATCACCATAAAAATTCAAAGAATAATAGAATAGGAGGAGAAATAATTTTCATGCATTAAAAGAAAGAAAATACTTGACATAAGTTGTTGGCAAAGATTATCTAAACTGGTTAAAACTTGACATAAGCTGTTGGGAAAGATTATCTAAAGTAATTACCCATAACCAATGTGATAAGAAAATCAAAGCGGTTTTGACCATCCCTCCAGTAGTTCTCAAATCCACACGCATAGATTTTTAGAGCCATTTCCACAACATAGATCCATCCTGAAGTACAAAAGGCAATCCATGAACTCCAAAGACATGATTCAAACTCACATCATAACCCACTACAAAATAGCAAGATCAAATTTACACAACAAAATTGTTAAGCAAATAAGTGTTTGACCCTGGACAATTTAATATCCAACTTTCAATTGACACCCTACAAAATCTAACTAGTGATAGTCCAAGCTTTCAATTATTTGATCTTCAAGATTGGAATGCATAACCATTTTGAACAAAATGGCCAAGAAAACCAATTTTTGTGATAAGAATTTACATCTTTATGAACTCATTTTCATCATAAGCAATGCATGTCATTTTCATAATTCACAGATTATATTTTATTAATGATAAATGGAAATTCAATGAAGCATCAGAAGAAAAATCATGATAAAACATTTTCAAGGAGGGAAACCAAGAGGTATGCAAAATCCACCTCCATTGGTTTTAGAATAAACTAACGGACAAGTCAATGCATGATGGAAACAAAAGTGCATTAAAATTCTCAGAGCAAACTATGAAGATACATTTAAAAATCATATTCATATGGATAAATTCAGTCATTTATGTCAAAGGTTTATGTACTGTTTGCAACCAAATTGATGTCAAACGTGGCTGTGAAAAAGGTTTCAAACCAACTACAGGACACATAATTATCCTCAAGAATTTCAGGATTAGTCCTATAGTCATTTCTTTGCTTCTAGATGGAATGTTGTTTGTAGACAACCATGAGTTATATGACTATCCAAATTTCAAGCTAGAATTTTATAGACCCAGAAAGGCACATACATGTACTTATATCCCTTAAGCACACATTTATAGGAGAGGGAAACAACATCAGAAGAGTTGATGATTTAGCAACTCTTTACCAAAGACAAATTCCACTTTCTGCCACACCTTTTGAGCAGAATTGTTTGCTATATCAAGCTGCAAACCAATTACATACAAGATTAGCATAATTGCTTTAGCATTTAAATATACAGTGTCAAGACAGTGATCTAATAAAATGATCTTGGTGGTTTCAAATATTTGGTTTTGTTTATTGAGTCGGATAGATCATGTCATTGAAAAGTTGGTTGTCTTGAAATGAACTGCGCAAAGACCTTTGTGTGTGTCAAATTCTAGTTTAATCTCCTTTCCAAATGGTTCAATTACATTTCAATGCAAACATGCACTCATATATTGTATTTTAGAGGAGTTGACTTTAGATGATCTTGGCAACAGCTGCATCCAAAGCCCGCATTGTTTTCTAGTGATGTGATTATAGAAAAAGAATCTTCTTGATGACTCTCTTCCATACAAGAATAAACATTTAAACAGATTAATCAACCAAATCTTAGCAGAATTCAAACATTGAGGAACCGAACTTTAAGCTCTATATGTTTATCGTGATAAGAGGCGGAAAAAAAAGGGGGGGGGATCATCAGTTCTATCAAGTTTTCATGCCATACCGTAGTCTCAATCATGACAGCCATCAGATTTATGACGAGAATTGAAGATATTATGTAGCCAAATTTAGGGCTTCGTACAAACGCTTTCAACTTTTTAGAGAAAGGTGAATGGTAAATTGATGGAAGGTATTCAAAGTAAGATGGCTGCAAACAAAACCGATAGTATCAGAGATTCAGTCTAAAAGCTCCATATAATTTCCTTGTGTTCAGTTTCATAGCAATACGACTTACAGCATCCTCCTTCTGAAATCTTAGAGCGATTGCATTGCAAAGGTCCTCAAATTCATCCAAGTTGATCTACATAAAGAAAAGATACCAAGGCCAGAAAACATAACTGAAAGATGTCCAACAAAAAAATAAAAATAGCCAAAAGAAATGCTGAAAACATAACTGAAAGATGTCCAATAATTAAGTAACAATAATCAAAAGTCATCTTTATGATAAATGGCCTAGTTAAAATGTGCCAAATGGGATGGGCCTGAAAGACTCTTGCAAGCTTTTGCAAATGTTAGCACAAGCAAACCACATATCTTAGATAAATAGAAGCTGAATATCAGTAATATAAATGAATTCTTGTAGCTGATGAGGAGCAACAAAAAATAATGTGAGTTTTGGAATTTTGTACTCATACACACATCCACATAGCCAAGTAAACATACGATACTTGATCTTGGAATAATACTTTTGAGCATATGGCTTGCACAAGGATGAAAGGAGTTCTTCATGGTTTTTCAAGATAGCAATTATATAATGAAACTTTGTGTATATCTAAAACTTCTACAACATGCATAAGACTCGCAACAAACTCAGCATCAGAAATATTTTTGTGCATAACTTGTGAACAATTAAAAAAAAATATGATACGCGCAAAAATATTAGAACAATTACATGCATACATGTGTGTGTACCAATGATCAGTTTGATGAAACAAATTGTTTCTTTCCTTTCAAGCCATGTAGCAAATCATGCAAATTGATGTGGCAATTATTCTATTAGTGCTCAACTAACAATTTAAAATGTGTGAAACCCACAATCCACCACTTATGTTTGAGTGGAGTTCTAGCACTGTTTGTTTGTATACATAGCATTTCCATGATGTAAATATCATGTCAAACTGATGGTGATAGCAAAAGATCACTTGTGTTTTGTTTAAACAAGAGGTTGAAAATATGAATATACCTTGAAATCATGAGAATCATCAAGTTCATCAAATATCAACTCAAACTCTTCCTTTGATATGTTTGGCAAAGTCCTAATAAACAAAATAAATATAAATAAACAGCACATACTTTAATATATAAAACAATTTGCTACATAATAACTTGAGTTATAAAATATAAAGGTAAGCAATATTTTATCCTTAACCATGGTAACGTTTAGCCATCTGTTTCCCTTCTTTTTTTCAAACTCCATCGAATGGAAATGATAGAAAATATGCCAAGACATGGTGTAAAACAAAGGTGATTATTATTACAATTCTTACATCAGTTAAAGTGCTCCCAAGATGACACCCATGATGAGACAACTGAAGACCAGATGACTTGCAACAATATAAAAGCATGGTTGCAATTTTAAATAAGACCCAAGGCTAAAAAAGAATAACGTTTGAGGGGGAAACCATATTCACAAGAAGAAAAAAACGAAGTTCGTGCCCATGGAACCAACAGGTTAACAACCCTAGTCAACAAGACCAACTAAGAAGCTCAAGAAAAAGCAATAAATATATACACAACTGAAAAAAAAAAATCTATCAAATGCTTTCCTTTGGTCAATATATCGTTTACAAAGAGTTGTGCTTGTTTTCTGCTACAGTATCCCCACACTCATATGTTATCAAGGCTTTTATTTCAAATAATATATAATGACAAAAGCTGACTTTGGTGGATTAATCCAATCAGTACATCAATTGTCAGCCTATATGATTGTCTTGTGATAATCTTGCATCTAACACTAGCTTTAAAAACCCTTGTACAGTGATTTGTCACAGGGATGGTGATATACAATGTAGTTGTTCATTCTTACTTTAGGACTAAATGGATGATAGATTAGTGAAAATTAAGTACGCATAATGAAGCTATTCTTGTCATTAACAAATGAGATTCAGGTAAGGCATAATCCACTTTAATTTTCATCAAGGAAAGATATGAACTATCCTCATAAAATAAATGGCTTTTCAATAAGGTTGGTTTTGACATTGAATCCACAACAAGTAGGCAAAAGTTGACCGATCCTTGTGCAAAGAAAGCACAAGACACCATTAGAATGTCTTTGCACTAGAAATGGATATCCGAGTATAAGTGATGATTTACAATGTTACTCATATTCAAACAGTTAGTTAAAGGCAAGCATCTGTGGATGTTTGTTGTTGTTCTACCAAGTATAAGTTGAATACACAAGTAAATGACTAAATTAATATTTAATGAATGGTAGGTCACCTTTTATTTAGTGAATAGTCAAAAGGATTCATCTTTTATTTAGAAAAAAAAGTATTTCTTCATCTGGCAGGGAATCATCATGCAAGGGCCATATTGATTTCGCCGTGAGATTTCAATTTTATCAGATATCTAAAAGGACTTAATGAAGAGCATTTCTCTCAGAAAGCAGAAGTATTTGGGATGTCATGATGTCAGAACAATATTTTGAAGGCATTGTTTGAAAGTGGAAGGCTATACAATTACTTTCAATGAACAAGAATTAAGCACAAAGATTATATTTGTGGGGTGTGGGTGTGTGCATGTTAGCCTCCATGGAATATAAAATAATGCAAATTCAATGGATAGTTAAAAAGCATGGTACTGAGTGATAACATACTTACATTCTTATCAATGAGATTGAAGGCTTTCATCAGTATTCTTTTCCTTGAACGGTCCATCTCAGAAACTTGTTTTACAAGCTAGAACAGAAAGAAAATGTAAGGATGTACATTTTCATTTAATCTCTGAACACAAAAAAACATCCTACAAATATATTTTATAATATATCGGGAAGGAAATGGTATAAGCATTTGAAAATAAGAGGAAGACTGCATATCTGATGGTTCACATTTTCAACTTTACCTGATCTTTAAAGCTATCATATATGACAGCAAGAACCAAGTTGGTGACAAAGTACATTCCTATTAGCACGTAGAGGATGAAAAACAAGCAATACCAACGTGAAACCCTGAAAAACAAAAAAATGATGTGAACAACATAATTTGTTCTTGTTTATATGTTTTTTTGTTCTGCTCCATGTGTTTCACCATATAAATTATCCAAAGAGAGGCAATACTCTAAAAACAATTAAGAGAATTATCACTTCAAAGGGAGCAAAGACCTTTTTTCAAAAAAAATGCCTTAGTAGTTAGCAAAGACTGATTACACTTCATGTACACCTAAAGAATGTTAATAGTGGCAAATCAGATTATAAGCAAGCCCATATAAAAAATTTCCATTCAAAGTCCTTGAATGAACGGAAAAGCATATATGATCGATTTTGTCATGCAGAATCTCCAACCAAAAATGTAAGGTGTCCATCCTCTATATCTCTAAATATTATATATACACCTCCAAACCTTTTGCTACATATCACAAGTAAAATGCAAATTATATGGTAATACTTTGGACTAATCTACGCTTGATAATCTTTTGTATTTGCAGTGTCTTCAAACTCTCATAAAGAATAACATCACAATAAACTCAACCAAGCTTTAAGGTCAAACAACTTAACATCAATGACTTACTCCACATTGTTTAGGTCACATTTCCCATGACTTCAGAAATCACATCTTGTCTTATGACTTTAAGCCAAGTCAATTCCAGTGTCATATACAAGGTTGGAGCAATTAGCACTCTATCAATTGCTAACAACAATCTGTATCTCTCAATTTTTTTCTCTCTCTACAAAGTGGAGTGCCATTGACAATGGATCAAGGCCCACTACATGTCCAAATGTCCATGATGCAATCCAGACTATCATCACATGACTTTTCCTCCACTTTCAATTAGTGAGTGATACGTTTACCTGTTCCTTCCCCAGACCATCATTTGAGTATTTGGTGTTTCTATAGAGCATTGATGACTTTATATTTGTCCAACAAAATGTGCCTATCAACTTTGCATGTATGTATAATCTCACGCTACATTGAAAATGTTCCTCCAAGATACAAAGAATACTCATTCTGATATTTCCGACCCTATGAATTTTATTTAACTCTCAGATCTATTATCAGAAGTTTCAAGGTCTGAATCCTTAAATTTTGTTTCTCTTACTTGCCCTCAAATCCTTATAACATGAACTTTATAATTGTAACTTATCAATAATCCAATCTGGCCTAGTTTCATCAATCATTTATTTCTCAATGGTTGGAAAAGGTTTAACCATAATGTAATTAACCTTTGAACCCCATCATTTACAGAATGCAAATCATTAGTTTTGGAAGAACAAAATGCAAAGTGTAATAAGAGGCAAAAATGAGTTTTTTTTTTTTTTCTTTTTTGTAATTTTTCTAAAGCTAGAGATCTCATAAAAAAAATTCAGTTCAATAGCTTCAAATGACAACAACATTTTACCACCACCCTCCAACCTCAATATAGAGTAAGCACACACAAATAAAAAAAGGACACCTCACTAGCCACGGGGAAATGGAAGGAAGAAAAACAGAACAAAAAAGATCACATAAATCATTTCTCAAGAAAACTTACTTGTATGCAGGTATCCATACATCTGGATTGTTGGATGTTGTAAATAAAATTAGCATCTGATACAATGTGGTGCCATATGAAGTGAAAACTATTTTTCCCTGCTGGGTATCTTCAAACATGACATAGGCTAACCAACTGGAGAAAAGCAGAAACAAAAGCCCTAGAGCCTGCACAAAGACATCGGACAATAATAAATAGAAAAGAGAACGACATTATGTAGTGTGCACTGATGGAAATAAAAACATATTAAACCACCTCATAAGATAAATGGAAATACAGCATTGAGCAACATCTAAAAGCAATTTTAGACTGACAATAATTGTAGACTAAGATTAATAGTAGTTCCAGCAGCAATATCGATAAAGGAATGAATGTATACGAACCAAGACATTCACATAAGTCTTAAGCATTCCCCCCAAAATGATGATGCTCGTTTGCAAGTCCCTAAGGTCATGACAAAATAAAAAACCTGTCAAATAACCATAAGTTGTTTGAAGAAGTGCAATTTAAAAATGTTCACCATAACATTCAAATTACATGTACAAATAACTAAACATTATAAAAAAATAGATAATCCATCTACTTTTTCTTCTTTTTAAAAAAGAATTTAATAAAATGATAACCCAATTACCACAGACAATAGAAGTAGAGAAGAAAGATCTCAATCATTGTTCCCTTAAAATGATTGTTTCATCCCTTCTAATGCAGTCCTCCTAGTTTCATTCTCCCTGCTTAAGAGGTTCAATCATGAGCATGATGTAAACATCCTACAGAAATTGTGCCAACCTTTGATTTCCACTGGCAATTAGTAATGATGAAGCCTTACAGAGAAAAATCCTTGACAAATAGTAGTCCATAACAAATATCATGCAATCCAATCCTATAGTTTGTACCAAACTAAACTGCCAACAGTTCACCAAATAATATCTTTATTCACTAAAATGCTATAGATTAAACGCAATCTTCACCACCAGAACACAAATTGAAAGAAGGTTTATCTATATATATATAAGAGAAGAATAATATGAACTATAGCTAACACATGAACAAGGAACATGTGAGTTTTATGACATACATACCTGTTGTGTAGAATAAGAAACACAACTCTTATGTAAGGTGCAATCCTGAAAGGAAGAAAATTAAAAGCCACTGGAGACGCATAGATCGCATAAGCCACCAAATCAACAACCACAATGCACAGGAAAATGACCTGAAAATTCAGCCACCCAAAAGATTGTATCACCACGTTGATGAAACAATAAAACAAAAATGTGCATACCAAAACCTAAGGAATGACAAATTAACATTTTCTTCATCAATTAAAATTGTAGAATAGAGTTTATTGATGAAGATGTACATTTCATAAAGAGACACATGCATGTTGTATAAATAGAGAGCTAGGTTGCCCAAATGAAAAATAAAGTAAGATGACAAGCAGGCATTTTGTGACTAGACAAACATGGAAACAAGAAGATGGATTTTTTATGCAATAAACAGCTGATCAAGTCTTGTTTTATGTGATCCTATCAACTTCCCAATTTAGATTTGGCAGAGATGTCCAGTAACAACAATCAGCTATATGCAAATACACTCTGTTTCTCACATGGAAAAACACAAATGGATACATTACCACAAACATTACAAGAGAATTACAAGAGAATTACAAGAGAATCATTTACCTTCAAGACACCAAACTTTAAGCTGGGTTTACGTTTTGGCAAGACAAAATGTTATGGAGCGGCTCATATGGGATACATAGGGTGCAAGTAAATGCAAGTAAGGCTGCTTAAAAGGTTAAAACTGGAGTTCATTCATTAGCTTATGGGATAAGGTGCTAGAGTTTCACATTACGTTAACAAACAATATGTATGGTGCAATTTTCTCCAAGGAAAAAGTATATACAATGAGAGAGAGGTATTCATGTTCCAAAACTATAAGTATTGCCAATAAGCAAACCCTATCTAACTAGAAATAAAAATAACAACAATCAGATAAAAACTGCAGAATAAGAAAACCTTAGCCAAGTACCTTTAACCAATTAAGAGGGTTTTTCCAGTAGACGGGGAAACCTTCATATGATAATGGAAAGAAAATATGTGCCACTAGTATGATGACTGTTATGCCCTGCATAAGAAAAAAGAAACCAGTGTAACTTGCCAAAGACCAGATCTGGTGACAGAATAACCCAGTTAAAGTGACATGTTTAGTAATAAGACTACTAATGAATTCAAGACATATATTACCAACTATGCATTTTATCAAGTCTATACTTTAGATGCATGTTTTCCAGCAGAAATAATTTGTGAAATTTTCAGCACCTTCAAAACTTGGTGGCAGATATAAAAACTTATCCACCTTATTGCTAACGTTTCAAGAAATCCTAGAAGATCCTTCAAAATTTTGTTAATTAGTCCTGAGTCCTTACAATAATTTGCTTTACCCATAACAGACTTCTTGCCCAAACAAGAAACCTATTACGAGTTTCTGATACAAGTAATTCATTAAAAGTGCCACAGTGCATGACCCAAATGTATAGTATTAATTTCTTTTATTGTACACTTACAACTCCAGTCAGTAAATGTTAAAAAAAATCACAAATCAGTTTTGCAATATTTAAGCCATTACTCAGAGTATATGTGCCTCTGTGTTGCCAGCATCTTTTGCAGCACCCTGAGTAGAAGGATAGATTTCAATCCTATGGACCATGTCCTACTCTAAATAAACCACATTGAAGTTATCCAACTGGTTAACTTCTCTACACTAAAGAAAAAACTCTTGTTCGATTATGTAGAGATGCCGCAGCAAGGCCAGAAACTCACTTCTCCAAGTTAGAAACAAACATCAAGAAGAGATTTACTTATACCTCAAAAACAAAGGACTCTGCAGCAGTTAAATACGGCAGCTGCCCGAGATAGAAGTACTCCCTATCATTGCAAGAATGTCCAGAATTATTTTGACACCACAGCGGTTTCTGCACCAATTAACCAATTTAAGAATTATGTGATCATTTAGAAAGACATTGGAAAATCCTGTTTTTGTTTTTCAGTTTTCTCGGCACCTTGATGATAAACTGAAAGCATCTCTAGCAGTTATCAGTAACAGAAGGGTACTGACCTCCAAGAAATTTAGTGCTATCATTGCAAAGTAATTGAGGGTCCAAATGATATCAAACCGAATAAAGATGAAATAGAACTTTGCAACACTTTCAAAGTTTTCTTGATCAAGAATTTCTTCCGGTATTCCCATACCATCTTCAGCCTGTACAAAGTATTTTCAAACCAATCCAAGTAAATTCAATCCCAGTCCCAAAGATACTCAACCGATAACAAAAGGTAAATATTTTTGTCAAAAATCTTAAACTTAAGATGGTTAGTAAAATGCTCGGGAGATAAATAGATGAGTAAGTAAAAGCAAAAACCGATTCAGCTCTTCGCATGCTAGCAACTAATATGACAATTCATATTTTTCATTAATTTTTCAGTGATCGGCTTGGTGCTTAATCACCAATCATTAATATTAATTTCTATAAATCAATATTATATATTGAATTTTAGCCACTTCACTACCCCCTGATGGACCTATATCACTGGAAATAAACGTACAAACTGTGTCATACTAAGGACTATAAACAAACTAAACGAAAACAATACATGATCATAAAACACAAACACTCAAAACTCAACTTTATAAAAACCCATTTCGATTTAGCGAGTCAAAATGTAATCCTTTTACTATAAAATGATTAACATTTACATTCAAGATCACAAAAAAAGTTACAACTTCCAAGAAAAGAATGAAAGATGCTAACCAGATCAACAAGAGCAGCAGCTTTTTGAAAGGGAGAACCATGAGTGATAGCATCAGAACGTCGAGTAAACTTGGACGTGGACTTATCTATTCTTCTAAAAAGTCCATCTCGTCCACCGCTGCTTTCTCCTAACAAAGCCTTCTCCATTTTCTTTTGTGATCTCTGGTTGCTGAAAATGGTGACAAATTTAGTTTGTACTCTTAATTTTCTACCGTGTCCTTATCAGTAAACGTCCGATCGAATTGTATGAACAAGGAGTTTAAATATCTAGGGAAATATCTTTCTTCCTATACTATCTACTAATTTTGTATTATTTCTTTTTAGTTACAGTAGCATTTACTGGTTTATTACTTTATTTAATTCATATTGAGAGTTCATCACACTATATAAAGCCCAAATTATTTTTATAATTAAGCAAATCGTCTTTGTCATGAAATTAATAATTAATTGTGTTGGGCAAACGATTTTTTTGCAGATATTTTTTCCTATAATAAAAGATCAATTTGTCTTTAGGAATACATACATATATATATACATATATATATATATATATATATATGCGCGCGCGCGGCAGAGAAGTCCAGTGGAAGAGGCAACCCTGCTGTTCTAGACTTCTTTTTCCGGTTCAGATGGATAGAGATGAACTTAAATTGATAGGACCCATCTTTGATCTTTCTTTTCAACTATTATCCTATTTTTTCTAATGGTGTTTTTTCTTCGAAAATATATTAAAACAATATATTTTTTTTAAATTTTATTTTTTAATATCATGGTATTAAAACAATAAAAAAAACTAAAAATATTAATTTAAATTATTTTTAATAAAACAAAATACAGCTGGTGATTTTTAATTTCATTGATTAGCTTATAAGATTTATAGATTTGTCCAAGATTAATCCCTGTAAATATCATTGGAAAATCAGTTTTAAAAAATAAATAAATATAATTAATTATTCTTTTTAATCCTGACTTGTTTCAGTGCTGATTCTAATTACTTTGTTCAATTATGAAGGTTATTCATATTGTCCGCTCATGTTCAACTCTACGCTGTCACCCTAGGATTTAACCACGTGTGGATGCTTTGTTTTTTTTTCTTCTGTTATCAATATTTTCATGGAACTAATTAACTTAAAATTTGAATAATAGATAATAAAAGCATAAATAATGCAACGGATATAGTAAAGAGAGCGATTATTTATGTATCAGTCAATAAATATAATTTCAAAGTATTTAATGAAGAATTTATCATAATTCAATTCAATTAATATGACAAGCATGTAATAATATTTTTTTCAAATTAAAAGCCTGTTTGGGAGAAAAGTTGTTTTTTAAAGTGATTTTTATTTAAAAATAAAGCAAAATAATATTTTTTTTATTTTTTAAAAATCATTTTTGATATCAATACATCAAAATGATTTAAAAACATAAAAAAAAAAATCAAAATTTCATGAAATGCCGGCTGAAACGCAGCCAAACAGGCTCTAAAGCTATCCAGCAAAATTCTACCAAATACTGATCAATCTTCTTATTTCACATGAATCTTTCCGGTTTTCCTTTTTATTTTGACATCAAATATTTTATACAGCACAAAATTCCCAGAAAATCACATAGCACTTTATATATTTTCTTACTTGAAATTTTTCGGCATAAATTCATTCAATGAGGTTGAAATAAAGAAAAGGGTGCAAAGTTTCAGCTTTCATGCAATCCAATCCATAACACAGAGTTGAGCAAAATCAAGAATCGTGTTCTTGGCCATAACACTAGTAGTAGCCATATAGGGGAATCAAATCATAAAGCTAATGTATAAGATCAATAAACAGAAAGAAGCATAATCAACAAGAAATCGGTTTAATAATCTCACAATCTCGGCAAAAATCGTCAAACTAATCGAACAACAGGTGAAGTGATCTATACAGTCAAAACCAAACTTGAGTTTAGGCATTGCAGATTGCCTGCCTCGTTGAATATCACCATTTTTGTCCTCAACACAGTCAGTCAAGACGAAACAAGATTAGTGTTCTATACCGCAGCACAAAATACAAGGATAAAGACATCAGATCTGAAGTAAGAGCAACTCAAAAGCTGTATATGTGGCAAAAGAATTACAAATAATCAAGCAATCTCAACAAAGCTACCGCACTAAGCTACTTTCGATATATGGACACTGCATGAGGAGCTGTATTTTCAGAAATGAGGGGAGTGGGGTATTAAGCAAATTACATCAGCTATGGAGATAAGAATCTGAGAATGGAGAACAAAATAAGAATTTCCTCTCGAGCCACACTGAATTTCAGACATTACCAGAGTAGTAACTGTGCCAGTCTCGCGTGCAAAAACCTGGGAGAAATCTAACCTCTCAGTTCGTGTGGTTATCTTACAACTCTTCTTGACTTGAGACCTGCAAAAGATACCCCACTCCTCTCAGTAATGACTAGAAAATTTGTAGGAAAGTAGATAGTAGACCAAATGATTCAGTTGTCATTCATTCAAAGATTTAATCAGAGACTAAAAAGCCATCAGTACATGATTAGCAAAAGTCTAATGGATAAACTAATTGTTTATCAAACACACAGACATAAACAGGAAAAAAAATGTCCAAGGAAAACTCGAGGTTCATTCCCAAGTTGTGCCAGTGTAGCTGAATTAAGATAAATGTACAAAACCCAGTATGAGTAAGAAAGCAGGATTCAACACCTCAACTAGTTCCACTCGTGGAGGGTATAAAAAGAATTGAATAAATAGTGCAACAATAGCAAAAAAACTAGTTTTGTTTTACCTGTGCTATGCTGTGTTATATTTTTTTTATAACTTCAAAAAATATAAAACTACTAGAAAGTCAAAAGTTCAATATTATAATGAGAATATTTTTTTAAAATATTGATATGATGACACACTGAATAATATTTTTTTATAAAAAATATTAAGATCGACAAGGGTCAACCATATTTAAAATGTAAATTTTTTGATCTAGGACATTAACCCATGACAACACCATGAAATCCAAATCTAAACAAATTAGAAATTCCAATTCAAATTAACAAAATGTTGAAGATCTAAAATGATAAAAAACACATCGATAAAAAAAAAGATAAAAAATGAGTGAGCAAACCTAAAACAATGTCTCGTGCTATGACACGACTCGGACTAGTGTTTTTAAAGAAGAAAGAAAAAGTTCAAGACTTGAGTAATTGACCTCACTAGATCCATTAAAACTCTGTTTGGCATTGCATTTCAAAAACACTTTTGAAATAAAATTGAAAATTTTTATTTTTATATTTTACTTTAAATTAAATATTATTGGTGTTTTTAGATTATTTTCATATGTTTATGTCAAAAATAATTTTTTTTAAAAATAAATAAATAAATATTATTTTGATACATTTCTGAATGAAAAATCACTTTCAAAAGTGACCTCAAACCACACTCTCAAACACGCACTAAGTCACGTTTATTTAATAATATGATTAAAAAATAACAATGAACAATAAATAAATAAAAAAAATCAGAATAACCCATGTTATTTTCAAAATTAGTGAAAAACATATTGAAAAAAAAAAACTCAATCTTTAAATAAATCAAATGTTGAAGAATAAAACCAAAAAATACATGAGCTTAGAGAGAGAAAAACAAATGATTTTTTTTACCTTATGTTACACTGTGGGTTTTTTTTCTGGCCATAAGAAAATGTTAAAATGAATGAAAATGATGACATATAAGACAATATATTTTTTTAAAATAGATATTGAGGAATTAATTTAATTTAATTAAAAAAAAAGCAAACATCCAATATAAAAAAGACCAGAGATAACACATGTCATTTTTAAAAATAGTGAAATATCACAAATTTTCTATATAATGACTTCGTGGTCCAGAGTATGAGAGGCTCCCCTTCATTTAACATAAAAGAATAAATGCAAACATCAAGTAAACTGCACAGTGCAACCCTAGCATATTCCAGTCATTTAAGTTATGATTCGACTTTGTTAGTTTAGGTTGAAAAAGAAGGCTAATAATCAGAAACAGAGCTGATGGGCTGAGAAAAATCTCCTTAAGCTGAAAGAGTTGTGACAGAATTACCTCAAATCACAAATCAACTAAGATTTTTTTCCCGTGACAAGCTGGAAGATCCGGAGGCCCCTGCTGAATGCCTCGTTGAAGAGGATCCTAGTCTGCATTGATTGGAACCCAGGCATCCATGACAAAAATGCCACAGGGACCATAACTATCACCCCAAACATTATATCATATAGCCGAGCCACAGAAATCACTGCTTCCCAAAGTATAGAGGGTAGGAAGGGGCGGACTACTTGGGCAATCAATAAAATGCCCCATCCAGTGGGGATAAACGCCAACAAACTTGTGAAAACATCAGTAAATTTGAAAGATGTGAACTGAAGCAGGGCTATAATCACAAGGATACCAAGCACAATGATCAGAAACTGGACCATCCGATAGTAGATGTGTTCTTTTGCAGCATACTTGTTCCGGGCATATCCTACCATCAAAAAAAACCCAAAGGCGACAGCAATATAAATCCAAGATAGGAAGTAAACTGCAATGCTAGTGCTTCCAGCAGCAATACCTAGTTGGAATACAATCCCATATTGAAAAAAGAAGAAGCGAAGGTCCAATATTATATCCAGTAACTTTCCCCAAAGCCCAGTTGTCCTCAGATGATCCTGCTCCTCATACCACCATCTTTCCCAGCTTTGTTCAGATTTTGCAAACACACCACCTTGGTACCAAATCCAGTCCATAAAATCATCAAAGTCGTATACTGTCTTCAACCAATCAAAGCCAGATGGATTGAAGACAAACGGGGCCATTATCCACGACACAACCAGGAACCAACTAGAGATGGTCATTGCTATATAAACAAATGTGTCCTTAGCTACAGGGCTGTATGCTGCATAAACTACAAGTATCAGTCCAAGCTCGATTGCCTTCACAAAATGGCTACGGGCATAGAGCCTGTAATTCTCTGCAAAACTCTTGTGCTGCACAACAAAACCACGCCCAGTTGCCCGATATTTTGCACCACCATGGAGGATGGTACGGCCAAAGAAGTGCGTCCGAGTTCCCATAGAGAATGTGTAGAAAACAGATGAGAGCTGGAGCTGCATCGTCAAGAAATCCCAAATAGCCTCAAGAAACCCGTGCTCAAGAGAGTTCTCCACTATCATAGGAAGGGCAGTGAAGAGGCCAAGTTGGATGATGAATTGCTGGTTCAAAATAGCACCAAGTGCCTTATTGTTACCGCTCTTGTTGGCCAAAGCAGAACCCTCAACACCGCTAAGAGCCAGATAAAGGCGGCCCCACAGAAATGCATACACAGTCAGAATGACCATCATAGTGTTTAAAAAAAATCCCACTGTAGTATAGAAGAATGAAAGCATACGGAAGAAGTCCAGCCTGTGGCCCAATCTATAGACATCTCTGCTAAGAATTTGCTCACCATTTCCACTGGCAACTTTTGCTTCAAACATGGATATTTGATTCAACCCGACATCCCTGCCTTTTCCAACTTGGATGTATTCGTGGTGAGTAATATTTCCTCCTCTCAAGGTGCAATTAAAGCCAGCAAATATGTCCTCACTAATGTTAATCACCCTGGAAGCCTTACTGATTCCACCTCTAGTCATGAACCAAAACCTGTCAAAGACATCTGGATGGCCATAATGCATTCGAATTTTCAAAGGGTTTGCCAAAACACGCTGACCCAGGGTGACAAAACTAGTTTCCTGAGCAGACATAAACCATGCAAGAGATGAGACAGAGCCAGTAAAAATGTGTTCCCTGACTCCCAATATAGTAGGTTTACGAGCTCCATAGTAGCGCCTGTATTCTTCCAAGAGATTCCGCATTTTGAGAGCCTCTTCAAAATAGTTATCCTGGTTCATATCAATAGTCTGCACTGCATCCCCACGAGTGAAGATTAGGGCATGATTTTGATTCTCTGGTTTTCCCTCACCGAGTTTCAAGGGACCCGGCAATTTCACCCTGTAGATTTCCACTTCCTTGTCCAACTGCTGATCATACTTCACAAGTACAGAATAATATTCCTTCTCATCCCTCCCAGTGTTTACTTCATCAACATAGGCAACTCGAAGGGCCTCGTTATTTTTCATCAGATACAAGATTTCCTCAGCATGGGGATCCTTCTTTGCCTTTTGTGCCCCGTATATCTGGCAGGCAACCACATACGTGAATTTCATCAAAGCAGTCCCATACTCATGACCTTTAAATAACGAATTCACTGAACTGCTATTTCTGCTCAGGCTCTTAGAAAGAGAACTTTCAGAGTCTAAAGCTACCCAAACCATTGTCTCGCCTCATTGAGCCAAGTTCTCGTGAACCCTCCTTAATGTCCATCTCCGAGGCAGAATCAAGAAAAGCCAGCATCTTAAGAGCACGGTAATAATACATCATTCCCCTCACAGTACGGCCAAGCGTCTGGCCTCTATAAGATGCCCAGAGCCGAAGATCTCTCAACTTGGTTGTCCATATCTCACCATCCTTTTCCATTCCTTCACGACGCATCCTCTGCATGAAGTTTTTCCACTCATCAGCATAAATAGTTTGCAGGTAGTACAGTGTGGAAACCCCATCTTCATTTTCAGTTCGAAGCTGTTCTCTGCTGTATACCACCTCCTCATTGTAATAAGGGGTCAGCACACTAAAAGCCATCATTTTCTCAACCTGGGGAGCGTGGGGCATGTTCATGAACAGGGAATTGCTGAAAAATGCAATTCTGCGTCTGGCCTCTAGATTTTCTGGGATATTATTCATGGAATCCCTGGAGGTAAGAATCGTGTGCAAACGACGTGTCTGCCTATAGAAGGTCTTATTGCTAGCATCAGGCAACTGAACTGCATTCCCAAAAAGATGCCCAGCCATGGCAGCAGGGTCACGCGGAGCCATCCCGTCCTCCATCAACTGTTCAGTGCTCCTCTTCTCTTTGAAAAATTCCCGTACAGCAATCTCATATAGAGCCTGTAGAGTATCTACCACCTTGTTCCGGTCCTGTTTAGGCTTGTTCAACAGCTCAAGAAGCTTTATCAACTTGGCATGGAAATTAGGCAGAGCTGTCATGTTGAAAGTCTTGGTGAATTTCTCAATCTGCAGCGAGTGATCAATTTCTTGAAACAAAACCGTGATAATTGAGTGCTCTTCTGTGGTGGTCTTGATGATTTCAAGTAAAAGGTGCCTGACACTATCATAAGCTTCTATGACCGCACAGCGCCTATACTCGTTCTTGCATATCTTGTACCAGAGCCACTTATCAGGAGCATCTACCAACTCTTTGGCCTGGCTAAGAGCAAGCAGCAGCTCATTGCACAGGAGAAAACTTGGCCAGCGAATCACCCTCACATTCCAAGAATTCTGTGGCAACTCCATCAACTCAAGCTCCTTATCAGAGATAATATCCTCTTCCCTGAAAATTAATATGATCTCATTCCATATCAAAGCAAACTTGTTTGCCTCAACCTGGTTAGACTCCAGCTTCTTGTAAGGTTGGCCAAACCCATACCTAAGCTTTAACCTGTGAATGGCATCTTTGAACTTGCTCTTGAACGTACCCCTAGCATTCAACAGCTGCTCCTCTGGCATCAGATTAAACTGAATTGCACTTGCAAAGAACTGAAATCTCAACCTTAATTGCTGGATGTTTCGGATCTCACCCAAATGTTGAAACAACCCCACTCCTGCTCCAACAAAAGAGGAATAAATGGCATACCAAATCTGCAAGTCCATCAAGTAAATCAACACCACAGGAAGCCACAGCAACCCAACTGAAAGCCTATTGCTGTGGTCAAAAAACTCGTGCCATTCATAATTCACATCCTTCAGCTTCAGCAACTGTTTTGATGGTTTCACCATGGGTTTAATCTGCATAAAGTAACTGAACCCAAATTTGGTGGCTAAAACCACAACCCAAAACAGAGTATATTTAATATTATCCACAAGCCCCTCCCTCAGCCCTCTACCAATAAAACTACTACTCTGAAACCACCATGTCAACATCCGTAAAATCTTCCAATTCGTATTCTCAAGAAAATTCCTAACCCAAGGAAGAATTAAAAGAACCAATGCCAATATCTCTGGCGACACAAACACCAAAGCAACCTCAAGAAAAGTCACTACCTTCTTATTAGCCTCCGATGACCAACTCAGATCCCTGGGCGACCTCCTCAGATCACTGTTCCTCTGACTCCAAATCTTCCCATAAAACACAGCAAACACAATCATCCAACATACTGCAACCACACTTTTCAAAATCATCCTAACCCCAAGCACCAAAGTCTCCCTCGAAACCAGATTATACTGTGTCCCGGCATCAAGCAATGACTGCAAGAACCTCAACCCACTCCAAGTAAAAAAAACAGTCAACACCCTAACCTGCACATCCCTGCTCTTCAACGCATTCCACGGATACTCCTTCTCCTCCCACGCAACAATAATCCCCGCTTGCAAAAACAAAATCAGTATCACCCACAACCTATCAAAACTCCTTATGATATTCCAAAACGACCGTTGCTCGACAAACCCCGTCTTCCCCACCTTCTTCTTCGATCCCAGAAGTCACAAAAAAATTACTCCCTAAATCAATCGGCCATTTTAACCTGTCGAAACACCTCTTACTCCAAAAATACTCGTTCAAATCATCATAGTTCCGCCAAGCACTATGTGGCGCGGCCCCATTAAAGCTCCTATCCACTTCCCTCCTCACTGTCTCATAAATTGGCTTCACGACACCATTCAAAAACGCATTCTCCCCTGAAATCGACGGCATCACCGGCAGCCCTGTATTCTCATCAATATAATCCTCTAATATTCTATTCAATTCATAGCACATATTATGAAATATAAAACAAATACACTCCGGCATAAACCGTAAATTCGCCGATTCCCCCCAGATCAACAAAAACAACGACACATACAGCAACTCCCTTCTCAGATCCGCCGACCGGTCAGAGATCCAGATATTCGACTTCCTATTCAAGTAATCACACCATTTCGTATAGTTCTTCAGCAGTTTCCGCCTGAACCGGCGGAGCACCCCGGCGTCCAGGGTATCAATGTTGTCCGGGGGAGGAGTGAGCCGCATCTGAGCGTTTGCAAGGTGCAGGACCAGGTGCTCCCGCTGGTTGCGAACGTTGTCCTTCTGGAAGCCGAATAGCAGAGCAAGCCAGTCGAGGAGGTCCATCGAATGGTGCCATTGAGCGTAGGGTGGTTTACGGAGGTTGCCGACGGTGCGCAAGGCGGCTGCGGCTGCCCTGACCTCGGGGTAGCGGAGGGAGGGGTGGTCAGCTAGGAGGTTCTGGATGGGGATTATGTTGTAGGGTTGGGATTCGGGCCGGGCCGGGGTCCGGAGGGGGCGGGCGACGGTTAGACATGGCAATTCGACAGTGCGGGCTCTGGTCTGTTTTTGGTGGTGGTATTTAGGCGCGTTTTGAGGTGTCTCGTAAGGGAGGTTTTTGAAAACAGTTGTTTGTCATGAAAGGAAGGATCTGTTTAATCATTTCCTTTCGATTTCGTCCCTTTTTCTGCTGCCCATGAAAATGACTTCTTCTATTCAATCCCAACTATGTACTCCCCCCCACCTTTAGATAACAAAATCCACTACCTCACTTTCTGTCTCTTTAAAAAAAAAGTGTTTTTAAAAAAATTTAAAAATATTTTATTTTTAAAAAAATTAAATTTTTAAATAGATTATTTTAATATAATGATAACAAAAATCGTTTTTTTTTAAATGAGTAACAAATTTCATTTTAAAATATTTTTTTTGTCTTGTCGAAAATAACATGTATTAAAAAAAATTAAATTTGTGCTATTTTTTAAAAATTGATATTCGCATAAAAAAACAAAAAAGAACCGTCTCGCCTACGTTTTCCTTTGCCGATTCCGAGGCTTTAAAATAATAAAAACAAAATTTAAAGGTATTCTTCTTATCTCCAGGCTTTATAGATTCTAATTGTTTTTGCTTTTTTTAAAAAAAAAAACACTTCTTTTTTTATTGTGGTTTGTTGTTTTTTGAATATTGTATATTTTGAAAATTCAATATTTGAATTATTTTAACATATATAAAAAATAATAATAATTTTGACCGAGTGAAAAGATAAACGGGGCCACATGGATCCGTTATATAGGCCTACCACCCCCTGACTCCATTTTTCAATATTTTGTTATTACCTCTCTTTCATTCCGTGTGTTTGACCGTGACCGTTGGATATAAAAGTCAATTAAACGCTGTTTTATTCATAAAAATTCAAATTAAAGTTTTCGAAACACGGTTTTCAATGGTGGGCCCTCTGATACCTCCACGTCCTTTTGATTTCAAGGTGGATGGCTGAGATTTCACACAGATGGTCCCGATGAAACTTCATCATCCCCTACGGCAACTATGTCTCGATTGAGACTATTATTAATTAATATTTATTTTTTAACATTCAAATAATATTTTTTATTTTTTATATTAATACATACAAATAATTTAAAAAAACTTAAAAAAAATTAATTTAAAATAAAAAATAAATATATTTTTTTTCAAATTTGACAAACAAGACCTCAAAGGCAAACCCTAGTATTTAAAACATTGTCGGAGAGTTCATTATTGAAGAGCACGAATAATTCGTAGTTTTATTAGTATATTTAATGAAATGGTTTAATTGACAAAATAAAAAATAATAGTAGTACAATTGATAAGAAAAAAAGAACTTTAGATTCATAATTAAAATCACCTCAATAGTGCTATTGGTGGTAAATTAGAATTTATCCTGAAACAAATAAATTTAATGTTAAAAATATATATAATATATATTTTAACCTATTTTCAAGTAAAATTATCATACACCGTAATATCAAACACACATATAGATAAATCACTCGGGCTAAAAACTCATTCATGCTAAAAAAGACAAGAGTACAATAAAAAGAATATTATAATAATATGAATATTAATGATTTTTATTTATAACTTGGGAAATAAAAAATATAAAAAAGAGGGGCTTGATGGAGCATAGAGTATATGATATATATTTTAACATATTTTCAAGTAGAAATTATCATACACCATAATATCAAACATATAAATCACTCGGGCTAAAATGAATATAATTGATGCTAAAAAAAAAAAGGTAAGAGTACAATAAGAAAAACATTATGAATATTATACTAATATATATATATATATATATATATATAACTTGGGAAGTAAGAAAAAAGAGGGGTTTGATGGTGCACAGGAAGAGGAGTGTTCTTCTTGAATAACTTATTCAAAACACAAAGTGAAGCCCACAAAGTCAAAGAAGTGTGATGGAAAGTGGAGAGGAAAAGATGCATAGAATCATGAAATTAACTTTAGGACTAAGCATAAAGATGAACATGGGCTCACATGGCTTCCACAGAAGAAAAAATGCTTAAATTCCCATATATAATTATTTCAAAATTATCCACCCTCTAGTCTAGTTTGAGTTCAAATTTTAGGAGAGTAATGTAAAAACAAAATTGTTTAATGGATTTTCAAGTGAAACATTTTTTTTTTAAAAAAAAAAACACATCACGAGCCATAATACAAACCATAATACAAAAAAGTGTTTAACAGTGTGGGTAGCAGTTGTTTTTCAAAATATGTTTTATTAAAATACATCAAAATAATATTTTTATTATTATTAAATATTAGCTTTTTATATTAGCATATTAAAAATATTAAAAAAAAACGATTGTTTTCTTAATTTTTTTCTTGAATAAACACATATTCTATAATTATTTGTGATGTTGGATAGACCTCATACAAAAACTATCCTAGCTCTATTGTGTGTGTTCTTTACCTAAGGGGTCACAAAGCACAATTGTTTTTAGGTTTTTATTGTATCAAACTATCAATTTATTTGTCCGAAACTAATTTGAGTACATGAAAAAAACCCAAAATAAAAAAATAAAAAAAAAAATGTTTGATTAAGTACGCATTTGCCCCCTCTAAAAGTAGCTTTACCTATCCATCTGCCATAGCCTGCCTCTAACAGGAGTCACCATCGCAGGATGGCCGGCTAAAATAGCCAAAGTCGGGTGGCCAACTTTCCTACTCAGGCACCAGAACTTGGATAAACAAACCCCACTTCCTCCTAGACACGAACACGCAAACATTTTCATATAAATTGTATATTCACAACCCAGAAGAGCAAACACAAAGATGGATAAGTTTTTTCCATGCATTATCGGGATTGCATTGCTGGTGCTGGTGCAGGATGGATCTGCACAGGACACCTCGTGCCTGAACCAGCTCGTTCCCTGCCTCAGTTACCTTAATGGAACAGGAGATGTGCCAGGAACTTGCTGTGATCCTCTCAAAACTGTGATCAAATCAAACCCAAAATGTTTGTGTAACTTGGCGAGCAGCCAGGGCAGTAATCAAGCTGCGATCAATGTGACTGCAGCCCAGGAATTGCCAGGAAGATGTGGGGTGCGTGTCAATCCACTCTCTTGCCTTACTGGTATGTACATTCCTATCCACTCCGTTTATTTTATTTTGTTGTTTTTGGATTAAATAGTACATTCTAATCGATGATCCAAATGTTGGTGTGTATCAGGAAACAGTAATTCTCCCAATTCCAAGAACTCAGTTGATAATTCTGCAAGCATTTTCGTGTTGCCTTCTTGGATTTTGATTGTGGCCACAACTCTGTCCATCACTTTCCAGTTTTTGTGGTCTCAGACAACAGAATACACACTTCAGTTTTGAGTGTCCAGGGAAAGGAAATGTTATGGGATATCACAGCATTACAGGCAGAGAGTTCAGTTTTAACATGGAGCTTTTGCCCTTTTGTGTCTCTCTCTCTCTATATATATGTATCTGTAATTTACTTCTATTTAAACATTGTTCAGTTTTGAAGAAATGATAAGATCCTGTTCCATTCTTTTTTTTTATTTTCGTCAGTGCAAGGTGGCTACATCAAGATTAGTGACTTATTAAACAAGTTGTTTTACTCGAGATTCTTCATAAAAAAAATGAAAAAATAAAAAATAGACCACTTGAGTTATGAGCTTTAATCAGGGGAGGAGGAAGAAAATAAGAGAAACTAGTGGCAGTTTTAAAAATGGCAAGTCAAGTGGGTTAGAGTAGAAGATACTTATATACAGAACCCGTCTATTTATTTATTATATATATTGTATCAGATCAGGGTTGACCTGATATCATCATGCTGGATTAATAAAATGTGTACTTTGTTTTTTGTTAGATGAAGAGACAGAATTCAATACCTATCCAGCTTTAAGACCCCAATTAACCACACATCAGCAATCAGCATCTAGATGGGTCCAAATTTCATTTTCCAAACCGACAAGATTTGATTACGCCATGTTAGGATTAAAAAGAGTTTAGCTTGAAAATGCTCAATTTAACAAATGCAATAAATGAGTTCACATGGCATGCAACTAGATTTTGCTGACTGTAGAACAGAAATGGAGTTTTCCATGTCCATTAAAAGCAATAGGACAGCTATCATATAAATCCAGAGAGATAAAAAAAATAAAAAAAAAAAGTAAAGCACTAGAAAAGAAGCATCTAAACACTGAATCGGGGAAAGGGAAAGGGAAAGGGGAAGGGGTAAGATTTGAAAGAAACAGAAAAGGGAGAGAGAGGATCCGAGCTTACAAACTCAAATTACTCTTTTTTAAAGTTCATGGTAGTTAAAAAGACTCACGGTGAAATTGGATTTCCCTAACTAAAAAACAGCGGGAAAGGTCCAATACACATGTAATAAGAACTACTAACATATAACATCATAGATACACATAACCATACACACAGTACTGGAGACTACCGTGCATTGTAACTGCCTTTATTCAATTGAAGACGAGCATGATTGTCACTGCATTTCAGGTTTCGAACATGGCTTAGTGGTGGCTTCAACCAGACCATCCTCCCCTCTGAGAACCCCCAGATGAATGCGCACTCAACCTATCCAGCACAGCATTAAAATCTACAGGCTCGCCACCCTCCTCCATCCTCTGAATCACATTGACAACATGATCACCTCGGAAACCCATGTTTACCAATTTCTCAATCAAGTCGGTGTAGGGATTGTTACGAACAAAGTGTGAAGAGCTTGAATGGCGGGGCGGCATACCGGCACCTGTGGCTGGCTGAGGAGGGTATACACCCTGTGGGAAGTGAGGTTGTTGAGATGGATGGTGTGTTCTCCCAGATTTCACCATCATAGATCATGTATGCACTTCCTGGGGGCAGGCCTGGATGAGGTCCGGCAGTTGCATATACATCACTGGGTTGTGCTCCAAAATTTCCCTTAATCTGCTGAGGTGGAGGTTGCTGTGGAACTGCTGCTCTTCCAGATCCATATCCATATGGCATGGTGTCAGCACGACTTGACAAGGGTTGAGGAACACCTGAATAGGAAACTTGCATGGGCATGTTGTTAGGTAGAGTCTCTGGTGGAGAGGGATTTGTTGGCTGACCAGGTGATGGGTAGGGAGTGTATACTGTATTGGATGGAGGCTTGATCTGGGGCTGCATGGAGGGCTGTTGAGGTGGTTGTAGTTGCAAATGTAACTGCTGGGGCCACTGTTGCTGATACTGAGGAAATTGTTGGCCTTGTGGTGTCTGGTTTACTTGTGACTGTGCTGGTGCCACCCTGGAGACATCTTGCATTTGGGGTGTTCGGTACTGAGGATCAGAAGTTAGATATTGGTTCTGAGGGTGTTGGGCTGGAGCTGCTTGAGTTGGTAAAGAGGCAGGAGACAAATAATAAGATTGCTGTTGTGTCACATTCTGAGGTGGGGCTTGAGAGAGTGGAGGCACAGGTGGGGCCTGTTGCTGTGGTGCTACCTGGTGGGGCAGAGCAAGAGCCAATTGCTGGTTACGTATTTCAGATGCATTGTCAGTTGTTTTAGGATCAGAGGCAGCTGGTGCAGCTTTTTCCTCGCTAGATTGGGAATGGCTTGATGAAGAGGGTTCCTTCTGTGCAAGCTGAAGCTTGTATAATTCTTTCTGAGTCTCAGCGAGTTCTTGTTTGTCCCTTAGAATCTGGACAGACCTGTGCACCTGCAGCCAACACCATAAAACAAGCCATATTCTAGTATCAAACGACCAGAAAAAAAGATGAAATACTTGAAGATCAAAATATGTTGTCAGCAAAAAAAGAAGTGAAAAACATATTTGTAATTGCATTATAATAGTTCAATAGTTTAAAAACGAAGCAGGATTGCCTTCTCACAGAAACCCATAATTCATTTCCACTGGGGCTCCAGAAAGTACAATCATGAAACAAATAAATACCTAATATTACATTAGTACTAATATCACTCATATGCATTTATTTAGCCTCCCCTAAATTTATCAAAGTACTACTATCACTCAAATAAAGCTTTTAGCCAGTCCGGATGTGTTACTTGACCCAAAGGTTGAAAACCTGGTAACCATTGCACTCCCACATGTCATCCAATGACCAAGGGAAATAAGCAAAAGGTAAAACATGGTTCCTTTGGTAATTCTAATAGGCAATAGGTGAAGACCATAATATTATACATGTTTTTGTCCAGAAAATCAAGGCATTGGAAAGATGAAACAAACAGGCATCATGAATTAATAATCACAGAGTTCTCCGCACATGTAAAAAAAGGTGATGAAACGTGTCCTAATTGAATTCACCAATAATCTTTAAAGAATGCATCTAACACTACTGGTTGCTACTGGCTAGACAATTCATTATAAATCATAGCTTTTTACAAAAGCCCTGATTTTTATGAGTATTCAAGTTTGCATGAAAACATGTTATATAAAATCAGGTCACTCATCATACCCTTGGAAGTGAGTTCTTAATGCATCACAAGCATACAGAAATACAGTTAGGATATTATTATGGGGTGTAACTTCAATTATCTTGCCATATAGATGTTTTCTCTAAATTTCCACTGTCCAGCTTTCTAGCATAGAGTTTAGCCATCAAACACTAATAGTTAGTAAAACATGGTATTATAAATACTGATAGAAAGCAATCTAATCACCTCTTGAATATGCTTCTCAAGAGATTTAAGTTTTCGAATCAGCCTCCTCATTGTCACGAACAGAATCTGATCGCATTTCTCCAATTGATTTATCAAGGTTGTAGCAAGATAATTCCAACTGTGACAGCCGAGAACTGATACCCTCAAGAAAACGCATGATGTTGTCAGTATGTTTTTTCATGCTCTTCTCAACAATAGAGACCACATCTTGATTCAAAGAATCCTTTGGCTGGCTATAGGAAGTTGCAGGAAACACTGACGACCTTGTCATTCTACTTTTGTGAAAATCCTGCTTGAAGTAGAAAATTGCAGTTCCTCATATAAGTGAATGTGATGATAATTCTGCTTATACTGAACGGATATAAAAAATACATTCCAGGTTAAGCATTCAAGGTGAGTGGAAAGTAAGAAACTACTGAAAAGATCTAAGAAAAATGATATGAATTGAACTCTTTCAATTCTTGAACTAGGACTTCTTGAAGCATGTACACCGGAAATATCAACTGAACTCGGGGCTTTCTTAGTAAGCAAAGTACTAAATGAAAGAAAGAAAGAACAGCTATCTAGTGGCAAGTAGTTTTGTGGTGTGCAAACAAGCTTTTCAGCAAAACTTTTAAAGTGCAGCCAGTTATCATCACCAGTTGACCACAATATTTAAATTTGCAGAAAAAAAAGCTGTAAGATCTAAACAGTTCAATTGATAGTACATTCTGCTTCAGTTGACTCCACTAAATGCTTTGCTTTCCAAATGGCACTTGTCTGTTATCCAACTCTACCCGCAATGCAGAGCTCAATGATTGTTTGCAATGGCACTTGCTTATTATCCAAATTTGATATTTTGAAGTGATGAATTGCCAGGTAAGCACAATCAAACATTCCTACTTCTTTTTCCTCATGAATTTTTTGCATTCAAAAAGCAGTCAGGCTGACATGTCATTCTAAGACACATTTTTTTCCTCCAAAGAAACTTAAAGATGTTTGGTTTTGATTTATCAGGATCTCCTTGCACTCACCAAACATTGCAATAAAGCAAGCATGAGACTATGGAGCTAAATATTGAGGCTTAAACTTCCTTCTTTTCTACTAAAAATTCAATTACATTGGCTAAAAATAGTAACCTCGCACATCATCTCATTCCATCTAAACCTCAACACTTACTTAAGAAATGATAAAAACAATGAAATTTAACTAAAACTCAATCGACTTTCATATTCCAATTTGAAAAGAAAGGAAAACCAAATTAAACAAACCCAAAAGGCCTATGATTTTTTCAACAAAAACTCTAAAATTATATTCGCCTTTTGCTTGCCATATGCCAAAAATAGTTAAGAAAAACAAGTCAGCAACCATCAAAACTATCACTAAAAAAATTAAAGGCTCTACTGCCAAATACCAAAAAAAAAACCCACCTTAAATCATCCGGAAATTAGTTAGAAAAAATCCATAACCAAATCTAAATATCTAAAACCCTAAATCCCAGACACGGGTCACAGAAATTTCGACATTTACAGCTAAAAATAGTAAAAACTAGAGAGAGAAAAATGAAACTTCCATTCAAAATCAAGAATCCAACTAACAGTAAGAAAAAACCTAACTCCACAAATCCAAAAAAAGGCAAGCACAAATTTCAATAATTACACATGACCCCGACAAAAAGATCAAATCTTTACAAAACCAAAACAGTTACCTTGCTCGAATTAGACACTATCACAGGTTCCGAATGAGAGAGATTAGAGGAATCTTGATTATCGGTACCATAATCTTCATAAGAGCAGAGGATGTCATCAGACCCAAAATCGAATCCCTTTAGAACCCGAATTAGCCCGACCCGATGATCCAGATGCCATTTTGGGAAGTGTGAATTGAGATTATCGAGATTGAGGAGCAAGGGGGGAGGGATGAGTATTTAAGGGTTTCTTTGGAGAGAGGATTTTGGGTTTTTTTTGAAGAGGATAATACAGAGAAAGTTCAGGCTCGCTTGGCTTGTTCTCAAAGGAAGCTTCTGTGTTCTTATTTATTTATTTATTTATTTAAAAATGTGAGAAACGTTTTTTTATAAGGACGGTAAGGCGCTATGACGTACCTATAAGATTCTTCTTTTTGTTTTAGTCCACCAACTACAAATCCTTACAATTACACCACATATTTTTTATTTCGGGGGCGGTGGGTCGGGTTTTATAATTAATTATTTTGTGTTTGTTTATTTATTTAAATATATGCTTCATTATTTAATTTTTTATATTTATTCCAACTATTAGCAATTTGATTTGAAATGATTTATCTAGTCGTTAAGAAAATATGTCCCCCCAATTCGAGCCAAAACGTGTTTATTTTATAAGAGTTTTAGATAGTCAAAAGTTTTACTTGTTTAAATTTGTTTTTTAAGTTCTTAAATTCATTAACATCTATACATTTTTTTTTGTTATAGACTAATACACTTTAATTTTAAATATTGTTTTTTTTAAATTTTTTATTCAAACACAAGTTGACTAGATAATATATTTTCTCATTGAGTAAAAAAATCAAAGGCTTAACAAACTAGTTTTTATACTAGATTAATTTAAAATTCAAATGTTATAAAAACTTAGAAAATATTTTTTTTTGTGATATTCATTAATAATGTATTTGTCTTTGTGGTAGCTTTTATAATTAAAATTTGAAAGAAAAAAAAAGAATCAAAAATCACTTTTATTTGTGATGTGTTTGATTAAAATTATTGTTGAGAATAATTATCAAGAAAAATAAGTTATAAGTGTAATCAAATAAAAATATTTTAGAAAGTAGGACTTTTTTTAATGGATAGTTTTTGGTGGGGAAGAACACTTGACTTGTAAACTAATAACTTAACAATGATTTTTTAAAACCTAAATTCCAAGCACAAAATAATAATAATTCCTAATAATTAAAAATCAGTTTTTACAAGTCATTATGATTTACCTCAAAAGAAGGAGTAGCCATAAACACAAACAAATTATAAAAGTGTGTTGAGAATTGATCTATTGTTTATATTTTTAAAATAGTTTTTTAGTATCTGTTTTGGAGTATGATTGAGATTTTTTTAAAGTGTTTTTCGTTTAGAAATACATCAAAATGATTTTTTTTTAATTTTAAAAAAATTATTTTTGATATCAGTACATGAAAATATTCTAAAAAATCAAAAAACTATTCAAATAAAAAATAAATTTCAATTTTTTTTCAAAAGTATTTTTGAAACGCAGATTGAAAGTACAAATGAGTCAATTATATTGAAATAAAATCTTGCGAAGCTTTTTTAAGTTAAAAACACATTGGATATTAACCAAATCTTAATAGAATCACACGCATTCACACTATGAAAATAATAAATAAAAAATCTGTATTTAAATTTCAATAAAAATTTTTCTAATTTTCTTCTTCATTTTCAATTTCTTATCCAATTAAGTTTGAGGAAAGGAAGGGCATCACGCAACTTTGACCAAGGATCAAACAAATGTCAAGTAAAATCATGGTACTTAATGAGAAAGATTGTAAATACTTCTAAACTCAACATTTATGAATTATAAAACCTACCTTATTAGGGTTATTGTTTAGTCTTGTAGACTTGTAGTGCAAGGTATTTTTTAAAAGTGTTTTTTGGTTGAAAATATATTTAAATATTACCTTTTATATTATCATATCAAAATCATAAAAAATATCAATTTAGTGTTTTTTTTTAAATCAAAAATATTTAATCAGCCACTTTTGTTTTTTATTTGTTTTTTTTATCTTATTATTTATTATTTGATTGGTGGGTTTTCCAATCCAATCATGTTAGTTGTCAAGCCATAGAGAAACTCCCTTCCAAGCAAGGGACTTGATTGCTAAGTCAACAATGGATGGGTGGTGAAATTACAAAAAAAACAAGTTTGGGACTGATTCAATAATGGTCAAGTTTATGCTTGCAACCGCGAGGGGTATAGTTGGCCTGTTGTTTTAAACTTTGCGAATTGGTCCTCGTATTTGCATGGAAATTCTGTTGGCGTGTGCGGTGGGAATGCTGCCAAGAAGACACGTGTATGGATGAGTACTAGAAAAAAAAGACACGGTTTCGAGACGCAAAAAACCACAGAGAGAACATGGGTCTGAAAGAAGAAAAAAAAAGTGATGAAGCTTTAAAGTGAAGTTGTCATGATTAATAAATAAATAAAGGAAATAAAAAAAATTAAATAAAATGTAGAAAGTAATCGAGATTATCCACTACTTATGGTCATGCAAATTGCAATACCTTTATTTTAGCTGAAGAGTCAAGAGTGATTGTTTCCGTTTGTTTTTATTAATAAAAACAATCAAATCAATATCATGAAATAAATAAATAAAACAAAAATGGTTCACCTAATTCGTTTTTTAAGCTTTTTTACGTTAACTAAATCTTTCTCTTCTCTCGTTTCATAAAATAAAATAAAATAAACTGAACTAGAAGAATAAAAAGTTTTTTTTATAATATATTTTAAACCGGTTCAGTTTTCATTTATCAATTTTAACCTTAAAAAACCGAAACCAAACCAGAAATTTATAAAAATATTTAAATTAGTTTTTTTAATAATTAGTTTTTTTTTCAATTAAGTTTTTTCAATTTAATCAATATTTTATTTTATTTCCAGTTTAATCAATTTTTCATTTTTTTTTATTAACACCCCTAGTTTTAAGGGTTGGAAATACCTGCATCTCTAGAGTGGGAAAAACCCTAAACTCATCTTGCAAGTAATAATGATGACACCTTGACCCTCTTTTGGCATGATAATAATAATCCACAAGTGAGGTTCTGACCTAGCGGTTGAAGGGATTTGTTTTCTTTCTTTGTACCAGGGTTTAAGTCCTACTATGCACGCTTGTTACCCCCCGCAGTGCCTTACATTCTCATTGAGTTTGCAGCATATTCAATGAGTCCGGGGATTAGTTGTGGTGCGCGTAAGCTGACCCAGACACCCCGGTTATCAATAATAATAATAATAATAATAATAATCCTAACTAGGGCATAGGAATTTCTCCCTTTTGCCAACAACTGAGTTCTGCAATCCATGATCAAGGTAATCACTCCTGCAAAGTATGAAACAGGAAGTGGGTTTTAATTTCAAAGTATCAAATATTTTTCTTGATTGATAATCTATCGTCCATCTTTTTCTCTAATAAATGTTCTTATTTCATCTTCAGAATGCCGATCGATCTTATATCATCTGCTTTATGTAGAGGAGTTTCTTGAAGAACTCTCCAAGACCAGTGATATGCAGAATAACTTCTGCAGAATCAATTTATGGCATGTTCTTTGCTTGAACAATTTCATTTAAACAGGGTTATCATTTCACTTGAAAACCATATACGGGCTTCAGAATCTGAATTCAAAAGGGAAATTGGAATTATAAAATGGCATTTCAGTAGCCATGACATTGATCAACAGAAAAGTTCTGTAAGATCAGCTAGAATACTATCTTCCCTTCTTATGATATCACTTGATAGACAGTTAGACACCAATGTTTGCTTGAATCTTGCCAGATGGCCATGTTGATCAATACAATTCTGAAACACATCTACTAAGGCAAAGTTTTTTTTAAATGGATATCCTACAAACCATACAATGAAAATGCCAAGATGATATCGGGACAAAATAAATAAATCAAAGTCTAATAAAACAGAAAAAAAAGAAAGCTAAGAAGAAGAAAAACAGAGAAAGAGAAGAAAGGGCCAGAGAAGAGAAGAATGTGGTTGGAAAAGTCTGCAGATTTTATTCTATTCATCAAAATTGTCTCGTAAGATAGAACAAGATTTATACCAATAACATAACCTTAAAACATTCAAAAAGTGACAGGTGGGCTACCTTTTAATCTATGGTATGATTTGGCGTTCCCATCACAGAACTTGCTAGCCGTTTTTTCCAAGAAGAGGATTCAGGAAAGTGTAAATGGAGTAGAGCAGCAGAATTATGTAAGTTATGATTGCAATGAAACCAGCAACTAATGCTCTGGTTACTTGGTTGCAGTACTTGGTGACTTGGCCGCAGACAGGTAGCCAACCTGCGCTTGAATTCCCTTTCTTGCCCACCTGAGCCACCGCCAAGGCCGCCGAGATGCTTGAAATGAGCAACATGGTAAACACCTGGTTGAAAAAAGAAGAATATTTATGAGTAAAGTCAGGAAAGATTTCCTGTTTTCTGCTGTGACTGAAATCTCTGTGTAATATTTGTTCTGGAGTTCGATATGAACTGAAGCAATTAAGTTAATGAAACAAATCAAAGCTGCGTGCTGCGTAATTACCAAATCCAAGGCCAGAACTAATCCCCATAGCTGACTCTCTGACGGGATAAACAGAACAAGAAAACCATAGACAGTAACAATTGCATTTGCTATCACAAAAAACCTGCAGAAACCCTTTTCAGAAACCAATCAAAGGATTCAAAAGCAGATAATCCATGGAAGCAGATGAACCCTTTTCAGAAACTATAATCGAACTTACTTGAAGGCTGGTGTGTCAGAGTATTTTGCTTCATACGATAGTGCGAAGAATGTGCCTTTCTCATGGCTTGTCGCCATGATAATTACTGCTGCAAGTGTAGAACCAAGGACAATAATCCTCAGCAGGAGGCGGAGCAGCCTCTTGGGTTTCACCATTGATGCTAGCTTGAAAGTATGAGTGCTCGAAAAGTACTGAAATTTGTGATTGTGGACTGGGTTGAAGGCAGGCGTGTTTCTTTAT
This sequence comes from Salix viminalis, assembly GCA_029228465.1. Taxonomy (NCBI): domain Eukaryota; kingdom Viridiplantae; phylum Streptophyta; class Magnoliopsida; order Malpighiales; family Salicaceae; genus Salix; species Salix viminalis. Next base: position 2,052,514 of record CM055438.1, read on the forward strand.
AGGGTAGGGTTGTTACCTAAGGAGGCAGGTATGGTGGGTGGTGGTGACCGGTGCACCGCCTCAGGTCCTTGCTGGCGTGTTGTTAGTTGAAATTTCTCATCTGTCACAGGCACCGTCCAGTTAGGGTTTTTCGCAGACTTTTAGGGCATGCAAACTATGTCTTATGGGGTTAATTTTTTCTTGATGCAGATGAATTTCACATGGCCATGACGATGATTAAAAGAGGAAGTAAGTATCCACATTGTATCTGTAATCTATCACTTATTATTTTGTATAATAGATCTTAAGTTTAAATTATATATATTTTTTATAAAAAGTATAAAATAATCAAGATTTTACTATTCACTGAATTTATAAAATGTTTTATAGTGGATGAAATTTCTTGGAAATAAAAAAAAAAGTTCACGTATTTGCTTAAAAAAGAAGCAGCAAGCATGCCATTTTTACCTACGGGATTATATTATTTTTGATTTCAAACATAAATTTTAAAAAAATATATTTTAATATATTTTTGAATAAAAAATGCTTAAAAAAATCTGTATTAGTTGGTTGATCCTTGTATAAGTTCATTAACACAAAATAATTAGTAGGGATAAGCAGGCAGATAAACAGCACTGACCACATATATTCTCAATCAACAAGGGCAAAATATAATAAGTGTTTTTTTTTATAGCTAGTTGTTAAAAAGAGCCTGTCTGGCAACGAATAAATTTATAATTTTAAAAATAAAAATATATTTTGAAAAATCACAACAGTACAAAATAGACTTTATTTTAAATGTTTTTAAAAATAGTTTTGATTTGAAAAAAATATTAAATTACTATATTAAAAATAAAAAATATTTTAAAAGAAGCAACTCTTATCTTTTGTAAGTGAAATTAAATCATGTTTGTTTTTATTATCGAACTGTATTTTAATATTTTGTTTTAAATTATTTTTTGTATTTTTATATTATATTAATATTCTATATAAATTTTAGAAAATAAAATTATATAAATATTTTTTATATATATATATATATATATATATATTTTTTTTTTTTTTAAATAAAATAAAAGCAACTACCACCACCTAAACACTACCGTATTCACTCGTCTTTTAAAGTCAAAACTCAAAAGACTCAAACCCTCAAGCTTTTTCTCAGCAACCAAACAGACAGAGAAGAGAATGGGCGCCCAGTCTTTCTCACCTACTTTTCTCTCCAAAACCCCAAAAATCTCTCCTTCAAAAATCCCGACAGCAAAATTAACAATCCTAAACCTCCTCCCTTACAAACTGCTTAATCTCAACAAATTCTCTACAATCTCAAAACCCAACCCCTTCTCCCTGACCATCACAAAACCCTCAAAACTCCCGAAACCCAAATCCCATTTTCAACCAATAAGGTCCCTTTTCACTGGCATAGTTGAAGAAATGGGCAAAGTGCAAAACTTGGGAGATAACAAAGATGGTGGTGTTGAACTTAAAATAGGGGCAGAAACAGTGCTTGAAGGTGTAAATTTAGGTGACAGTATTGCAGTTAATGGGACTTGCTTAACTGTCACTGACTTCACCAACCAAGATTTCACTGTGGGGTTATCTCCTGAAACCTTGAGAAAAACTTCTCTAATTGAGTTGAAGATTGGATCTTTGGTTAATTTGGAGAGGGCAGTCCAGCCTATTAGTAGGATGGGGGGGCATTTTGTGCAGGGTCACGTGGATGGCACGGGTGTGATTGTGGAGAAGGTGCCAGAAGGTGATTCATTGTGGATTAAAGTGAAAACAGAAAAGGGGTTGTTGAAATACATTGTGCCAAAGGGGTTTATTGCAGTGGATGGGGCTAGTTTGACAGTTGTTGATGTATTTGAGGAAGAGGGATGTTTTAATTTTATGTTAGTGTCCTATACACAGCAGAAAGTTGTTGTTCCTTTGAAAGAAGTCGGGCAGAAGGTGAATTTGGAGGTGGATATTTTGGGGAAGTATGTCGAGAGGTTACTTAGTAGTCGTTGCTGATTCCTTCAAAAGTTCTTCATCATACAAAAAGGAGGTAATGGACGAAGTTCTGTTTAAAGGAAAACAACAACTTTGACTGAAAGGAAATTTGAATAAAGATAGATTTTTAGGTTGATGTTATTTTAAATGATTTATGATATTTGTGGATTTTTCTTTATGAATGTTAACGCCGTTATATCTATTTGTGTGTTTTTGCATTAGAACTGCCTGGATTTTTGTATCAAGTAGGGGATTTCATGTGGGAATATGATTTTGTTTGGAATTTGGTATAGAGTGAAGTTGTTTTTTTTTGAATTTGTCCTGATGATCCAGACTTATTGACTGTTCCTTCTTGTTGTTACAACTAGAGAAGAATAAATTTGCCGAAATCCTTTCTTCACTTCATACTTGGTTAATAGCATTTTGGAAGATATAGTTTGCAGGATTGCGTTCTTGGCCTATACTAGCTGAGCAAGAATGTCTTAAGATTAAGTTTTACCTTTTATCTATCTAGTTTGTGGAAATGGCAATTCTAAACACACTAACATGTTTATTGTGTAACAATGATGTCAGCAACAATCAGAGTTTTTTTCCTTGTCTTTCCATACTTTTTATTGTCAACTCGAGAACCTTTGCTGATAATGAAAAATAAGGTAGATGATTTGGGGCAACCATGGGACTTTTAAATTGAGAGGTATACTGCTTTAAAAGCAAAAGGAATCAGGCGGGAAAGGTTTGGAATAAAGACCTAGAAGTCTAGAAGGATGACCATGAGGAAATTAATTAAAAGCTGAATGTGGTCAATTTAACCCCTAGAAAAAATTAGTAAGGTATGCCAGTCAGTTTAGAGTGGCTGCATGGTAGCCATGTCGATGGCCAAGTTAAATATTATCAATGACCTAATTTCAGTCTTACATTTTACACCTTTGGTTTTATGTTGTTTCTTATGAAAAGAAAATTATCGTTTCCAGAAATGCTTAATGGTTTGAAGTCCTGCCTAGGATTTGTCAATGAACTTTGCCAAGTTGAAGAAAGGTCGCAAGGACCGTATGGTAAGATTGGTTATCCGTAACTATCAATCTAAGCACAATCTTTGTTCAGAAAGTTCCAAAAATGCTTTTGTTGATTACCAAGGTCAGCCTTCAGTTAATTTCCCAAAGTTGGAATTTGTAATGACTTTTTAAGATTAACAAATAACCCCTGATAACAACTCTTTATTATTCATAAACAAAGTCTGTTTGTCTTTTAATTTCCCAAGTTGGAATTAATGTTTTTATCACTACTACTATTTTATGAGAAGACACTGTTTAATTAGTTCAAGTTATTTGCCTTTTCAGTTGGTTGATTTTCTTTTTTTTTTCCTCTTCCATTTGTAAAATCATCAAGCTGCCAACAGTTGTGGCTACTTCACTGTTGTCGAAATCATCAGCAAAACCAGGAGTGTTACAGATTTGACAGATTTGCTGCTGAAAATATACTTCCGTAAGAAATGTATCACTGCCATTTCAAACTAGGAGTGTGCAACAGGGTTTTAGAAGTTCTTTGGTGTTTAACTGTTAGCACACTATATGAAAGCTTATCATAATTCATAAGCTGCTTTATTTTTCTCTTCAATAATAGATAGTTTTATAATTTACATCAAATTTTATTGTTTCCCCAAAAGAGAAGGTGATGTGATAATTCTCATAGCATCTTAGAAGTCTCTTGTGTCATATGAGAAACAGCTGGTCTAATAAGGGAGCTTAACTCTGGGGATATGTTGATTAGAAATACTTTGCAATTTAAGAGGTACATCATATTTCTTCGATGATAGGAGTTTTAGTGTAGATATTGCTCTTTCGGAAATTCAGAAAATGGCTCAAGAGGTGGTGGTAGTGGCATCCACTCTTTTAGACTCAGAAAGAATTGAGGCTTGTTTGCTGGAGGCCACCTAATCATGATTAACTGCGTGATTCTAGTGGTACCTGGCTTGGAGAATATGTATTTCAGGTAGTCATCAGTTATCGTGGCTGTTCATAACATGTTTGGAGGGGACTTGAGATGGGGTTCTTAAGCAGCTGCGTATAGGGATTGATTCTGCTGTCATAGTGGAGATTTTGCAGGAAGATAAAGCATTCGAGTAACATCCACGTTCCCTTAAACAACTGCAATTCAAGTAAAATGGATGCTAATTTCACATCAATGTGAGAATTTAGAGTTCAGATTTTACTCTTTTTCTACAATTTATCTGAGATATTTGACTAGGAAGAATGAAATAAAAAACCCGCCTCCAAAAAAGATCCCACCTGCATGATCTCCTCCGCTTTCTCGGTTTCTCCTGCCTGCAACATGAACATTAAAAACAAATTTTGGAAAACAATTAGGTTTGAAGTGGAGTTGTCTGTGTTTTTGAAGTTGTCCTGATGATCATGAATGTATGAAAAACAAATTATTGACTGGTCCTTCTTGTTGTTACAGCTAGAGAAGAATAAATTTGCTGAAATCCTTTTCTTCTTCTTCCCAGTTCCGTTGTAAAATCATCAAGCTGCCTACAGTTGTGGCTACATCACTGTTGTTGGAATCAGCGGTGTAACAGATTTGCTGCTGAAAATATTATTTCTTTCGTAAGAAATGTATTGCTGCCATTACGAACTTGAAGTATGCAACAGGGTTTTTGAAGGGTTTTTTTTCGATGCGAGGAAACTTTATCTCCCGGACAATATATTTTACGGGTTCAGGTGAGCAAGTAAAACCCCGTTTATCCCAGATTTTTACAAAAGATACACGTACTAACTTGAATTTCAAGACCTGTTATGCAATTCACAAGTTTTTTGTTATCATGTCATGTCCCTCGGGATAATTTTTGAAGTTCTTTGATCTTAAAAGTTTTTTCACTTACGAGATCGGTTACTAAGCATCTAAGGATGTCCATTTAACTTTAATTATTCGAATATCGAATTGAATTCATTGCAATCGAATGAATTTCTTATATTTTATACATTATATATTAATCCACTATACATATAATATTTATAATTCTATTATTTAATACATGTATATAAACAAAGCAATATTCATATTATATTATTATAATCCATAATAATATATATTTACTGGAGACACAGTATTATTAATCCCTGGTATTTCTTTTTTAATAATGGTGGATTGAAGCATATTTATAATAAAACCCTCTGTTCGGATCGCATTTTTATGGATGGTGGTGTCAGGTGGGCGGTGGAAAGTACGGACAGCCAACCAGTGGATGACGTCTGAGTTCATGTGGGGCCAAGACAGTGTAAAAAGCTGAAAACATGGAGGATGAGAATAGCTCAGAGATGGAGGATCTTGTCTGCCACCGTCACCTGCCAGGCTGACCCTCGTCATGTTCTCAATTGTCGGCGCAAATATTTCCTGAAACGGCTTGACATTGAGACCTTGCTGCGTCGCCCATGGACCATCATGACCAGGTTACAAGGAAAATTCTTGGACAGAGAAGAAGAAGAAAGAACTCTCATCTTCGGACATGGCGGCTTCTTGATCCAGGACCAGGTTACAAGCAAGAATTCTCAGTTTTTGATTTATAAATAAATTTTTTATTTTAAATTAAAAAATATCATGATTTTAGATAAATTTGATATGCTAAAATATTATTTTAATTTATTTTCGAATAATTTTTTTTTTTTAAAAACAATCTCAAATACAGTGTGAGACAAACACTTATTTATCACCAATACTTAATCTTGATGATGATAAAAAAAGGTTCTTGGTCTTAAGGCTTGTTGCTCTCACCTTTTCGAATTAAAATTTTAATTTTATTTATTTAAGAGAATATCTTTTTAAGAGTTGAATGAAGAAGAAATTTATTTTAATTACCATAGAACCCGGTCCAATATCATCGTCGATTTCCCGATATATATATATATATATATATATATATATATATATATATATATATATATATAGGATTCCTTTTAGTGCAAGGATGGCACACAAATTAGAGAAAAAAAATATTTAGATGAACTTTCAAAGGGTTACGTTGGTTTCACAACTCCTCTTCAATAGCTTAATTACCCCTCAAATATTTCTTATGTCAATGTTGACTTTAAGCATTCGAGAAACATGATGTGATTACAGAGAACTTGTGATCTGTACAATATATCTTGAGTTCAAGTCAAAACATTTATTTCTTGTAAAAATTTGGGACAACTGAGATTTATTTATTCACTTAGATCTACAAAATACGCTTTTTAGAGATCAAAATTTCTTCACATGTTGTTTTGTTATCCAATAAAATCATTAAGGTTTTTTGAAAAACATTTATAGAATATATTTTTTATAATATTTGCAGATATTTTTTTTTCTTTATAACTAGAATATTAAATTAATCAACCTTATTTTAAAAATCTCGTAACTCTTTTAACAGTGAGCGGTCGGTTTCTCGTGCTAATATGGCAAATATCACGCGGGCCTAAAAATCAATTTCATATAATATGTGTCTATATATATATATATATTTTTTTTTAATTTATGGAATTGGCGACCTTACAGCATACATCACATGGCCATGTTTTAGCTTTGTCGGCTCCAGCTTTATTTGGTGCGTTGACGTAGATTAAGCTTATAATTAAACTTTATTCTAATTTTCTGTCATTTCAAACGGTTCATATGCGTTGACCGGAAAGATTCAACGACTTGGAGATAAATTCTGATGTTTTATTGGCTCTATTATGAATTTGTTGAGCTTTTGGGAAGATGGAATCACTCTGTGCATGCTCTCTAGCTAGCTAGGTGGTGGTGGAATTTTTGTTGACTTTTATTCCATGAAGTGATGATGGTTATCATTATGTAGTGTGGTTCACAGTTTGGGTTAATTTTGGTAATAAATGTTTTTGAAAAAAAATGATAATTTTTATTTTTTTTGTTACAAGTTATTTTTTTAGTGTTTTTAAATCATTTAATCATGCTATGTCAAAAACAATTTTAAAAACAAACAAAAAATATCATTTTAATATATTTTTAAGAAAAAAATACATTAAAAATAATTTCAATCGCACTCTCAAAAACCCTTAATATTATTGGCATCATCTTTGATTGGATCTAAGAACATGTCATTGTAAATAAAATTTTTCATGAATATGATAATCCACATGTGTGTGTATGAATTACTAAATAATTAGATAAAAAAAAATGTAAAAGCTTGATATATAAAAGTTAGTAGAAATACCCTAATTGACAAAAAATAAATATCTTATAAAAATTATATATTCTAATAATTCAATTGACCCAACAGAACTTGTACTGATCCTATCAAATTTAATTTCAATTCATTTAAGCTAACATTGAAAAAAAAAAATAGCATTATTTTAATAAAAATAACTAGCTTGGACCATGCGAATAAACCATAAATAACATGATAATAATTTATTGACGTTTTTCTTTTCTTTTCTTTTCTCTGAGGTCAGTTCTTCCCGAATCAATGGCACGTGCCACCGAGAGCCAGCTGGATAATAGTAGTGGTGGACCCAAAACAGTTGGTCTATGGTTGATGATTTTTTTATGTCGAGCATGGAGAGCCGCAGGAAAAAGAAAAATCATGACATCATGTATCATGCCACCAATCATACTTTGGCAAAATGACTATACTGCCCTTGAAGGCATCGGCAAAATACTGATTTTTTTTTACCTTTTCATTTTCTTGTTTTACTCTGACATCGTGTTTGGCTTTGACATTGTGATGTTTTTGAGGTGCTGGGCCGTGAGATATATTGTTTTTTAAATTATTTTTTATTTAAAAATATATTGAAATGTTTTTTTATTATTTAAAATTTATTATTGAGATCATTGTATTAAAAAAAAATCATAAATATAAAAAAATAATTTTGAGCAAAACAAAATAATTTATTAATCCTTCAAAAAAAATAATTTTTTTGATATTTATAGATCATTTTAAATTAATGCTAGGCATGTTCAGCATAATAAATTACTTTTAAAAATATTTTTTACTTGAAAAATATTATAATAATATTTATTTATTTCTTAAATTTTTAATATGAATGTATTAAACGATTTAAAACCACAAAATAAATAAATAAAACCACAACTTCTTCCAAACAAAAACTATTTAATAATATCTCGCCCCTTCATTTCCAGAACCTATAAATCTTTGCTTTTCCAATACTACCCCTACACAGCCTCTTTTTTCTCTCCAAAACTTGAGATGGTGACGTGGTCCAACGTGGTCCATGCACGTGTCGACAAGTTATGGAGTACTTCCTTGAAAAAATCAGCCTATGAGGGAAGACTAACTCTTGAAGTCATCTCGAAAAAATCAGCCTATGAGGGAAGACTAACTCCTGAAGTCATCTCGAAAAAATCAACTTCGACGTGCCGCGGAAAACCTTTCTTCATTTCTATTATTACTTAACTGCCCTCCTTCCATTTCATCAGATTCTAGAAGAAAAGCTCCCCTTTTTTACTGGATTGCCCTCCCCAAAATTATAATAATACTAATTATTTAATATCCATCGTAAATGAGTTCCAATCAAATCATTTTTTTAAAACATAATCATTTAAAAATAATATACAATTAAATTAGATAATTTACTATAAAGTCAACCTCTCAAATTAATTTTACTAAGATACAATTTACCAGCTACTTCATATTCTAGCATTTAGAGGGTGTTTGAGAGTGTGGTTGCTATTGCTTTTGAAAGTACTTTTCGTTTAGAAATACATCAAAATGATATTTTTTTTTATTTTTTAAAAATTATTTTTAATATCAGTACATCAAAATGATCTAAATACACAAAAAAAAACATTTCATTTAAAATGGACAAAAATAAATTTGAATTTTGGTCAAACGCCGGTTTGACCGTAGTGCCAAAGAGGCTCTTAATTCAACAAATACTAACTTTTTTAATTGAATCAAAGTATGTATTTCAACAAGTTTGAGAGATTAATCTGAGCTTGTTTTTTTATTTCATCCACCAATATTTTTCTATTTATTTTATTTATATATTTTTTTAAAGCACATGGTTTTTATGTTGGCAAAAACTATCTAACTATTTATATATTGTAAAAAATCCTTCCAATCCAACCGAGGGCTAAATAAATTTGACCACGACCTCTTCATGCATCAACGTCATGCGTGATGTCATCGTCACACTTGAGGACCATTTATAAATCGTCGTGCCCAAATATTAATTAAAAAAAACCTAAAATAACTCCCAAATTAGCAACAAAAATATATTTTGAAGCACAAACTCAAAGTCAAAATTGAAATTTAATGCCCAAAAAAGGGGATGGTTGCCGCGTAAAATTTCGAAAGTTACCCTTCACTGTCTAGAAAATAGAAATCCCTTCTATAAATTCCATCACTGGCCTCATGTTCTTCACAAATTTCACTTCTCTTCAATCTCCCTCCATTCCTTATCGTTCTCTCCAAGAAACCAATATCTTGAATTCCAGAGAAATCACCATGCCTAAGAACAAATCAAGTGTTTTTGCTGCCTCGGTTGTTGCAGCTTCTGCTACTGCCCTCTCTGTTTCTTCCTCGTCTCCTGGTTTTAACTCTAATGTTAAGGTATGTCAGTTGGCATAAAGAATTCTGGGTTTGTGTCTTTTCTTGAAAAATATTTCATGGGATTTGGTTTCTCTTTGTTGGCACTTGCCCTGTTTTCTTGAAGTTTATTTGCTGGTAAAGATCTTGCCTTTTATTTTCTCTGTTGCCAAGCCAAATCTCTCTCTCTCTCTCTCTCTCTCTCTCTCTCTAACATGAATTTCTCAATCTTGGTTTTACATGAAATTCATGGAATTCTAATCCGCCCCTTTCGGTGTTTGATTTTTCTTTTATCGATACATTTCAAGCTTACTTGCTAGTCTGGGTTTGATTTTTTGTTTTTAGTACACTAGTAATCTAAAAGTGGTTCTTTCTTCTTTTTTGCAGGAAGCTGGGCCAAACAAAGATCAACAGGGATCTGCTTCCATGGAAAAATTTGCACCAAGGTTTGATGGGTTAAGGTTTATTGAAACACTGATCACTGCTCACAGATGATGAGATGACAGCGAGAGATAGAGAGTCATCTGGCCTTGATAGCTCCATGGATGATATTGATTAGCAGTACTAATTTTAGCCAATACCCATCTATTCTCTTTGATTCAGAGAGAAAAAAAAAGATAGCATGAAGAAAGTTTGACCCCTTTTTTTTTACTTTCTCATGGGGTGTGATGTAATGATCGAGTTGAAAATTTGTAATCGTATTTTCACTCAAACTGTCTGTTCTGTTCTGTTCTGTTCTGATTATTCTCTGTGCTATCATTTTCTGGGCTGCCACGAGACAGAAAATGATTGGCTGTCAAAGATTGCCAAAGTCTTGTTCCGACAAATCTCGTGGTGTTTGTGTAGATGCCGTTTATTTCAACTTAGGCAGGCTTCATGGGGTTACATCATATCATGTGGGTGGCAAAAGTTCTGCAGATCTTAAAGATATGGTTCCATTGGAAGTCCCAAAAAGAAATTCTAAAAACTGCAAAGAATATTCTGTAGAGTGTGAAGATGAAATGTCAATATCCTTGCCAAGTCTGAGGATGAGAGTCAAATGTCTAATCTTTCTATGTATTCGAGTTTAATTGATATGAAAAATGTATTTTTTTATTGTTTTTTCAACAATTTTGATACGAAAGATATGAAAAATAACAAATGAACCGTGTTGGGTAACTTCAATATCAGTTTCTCTATGGAATGGCAAGGGACAAATTCTTGATTTTGCACAGAACTCTTGCTTGAGCATTTGGGGTTGCCTGAAATTTTGATCTGCTAACTCAAAGTGCCAAATTCTTGATCAATCACCATGTTTTTGCTTGAAATTGTTTACTAGCAATTTCCAGGGGGTGTGACGTGGTGGTAAAAAGTTTAAGATCTGCGATCTCAAGTTTGAATCAGAGAAGATTTTACTAGCTTATTTGGATCTATAAAATACACTTTCCGATGATGAAATTTCCTAGAATAATTTTTTTTTCCCCAAAGATACTATGAGAGAAGTCTGCAGACAACATTGGAACAAGCTACACAAAATTAGTGGAGTTTAAACCCCGTTTGGGAGTGAGTTTCAACCGGCGTTTGAGAAAAAAATGATTTTTTTTTTCATTTTAAAAACCGGCGGTTTGGTGTTTTTAGATCATTTTGATGTGCTGAAGTCAAAAATGATTTTTAAAAAATAAAAAAAAATTATTTTGATGTATTTCGGCACGAAAAACACTTTGAAAAGTTACCGCAATCGCACTTCAAAACAGGTCTTAAATGGGACCATTGGTCCAAATGATCGAGTGGTGTCTTGTTGTATAGAAAGAGTTGTGAAGAACGAAGCAAAATCATTGAATTTGAACCCAACCAATGGGGAGGATGAGAAGTGGTGCAATCTTCCATGGTCAAAAAGAGAAAAAGAAACAAAAACAAGGGGATAATAGTATGTTAACGCAACCTAAACACTAGAATTTATTCATTAATTCGTTGTATTGATCACACTTTTTTTTAAAAAAAAAAGAGAATTCGAAGCATTAACATACTATTATCAAACAATAGTCAAGGTCTTGAGATCTCAAATCTTGATCGATTCCACATGAAACACCTTTTTATTCTTAGAATCTCAAATCTTGGGACCTTTCTTTTCTCTCCATTTATAAATAGCAACTCAAACACAAACACAAACACAAACACAAAAAAAGTTATTTTGACTCTTTGGATAACTCCTGCGTTGTAAATATGATAAAATGAAACAAAAATGCTAAAAGAACAATACTTTACCTTTGACTCTTCTGATAGCTTCCCGGTTGGAGATGCTCTTATACCATCCAGCATTTTGCCAAGCAAAATGAGTGGTAAAAATGGATACACATCACAAGCATTTTGCGTGAGGCAATCAACTTTTAACATTCATGAACATAGTAAGATGATAAACTTGCAGATCATGCCACAATTAAAGATATCCCCACCATTCTTGCCACACCATTTTGATATTTCCTTCTTTTTTTTCTTGATGGCGATGTTGATTTTTGCCTTTTCTTCTTTCGGTGAGGTATTGCAGTGAAACAGTGTTTCGTTGGCCTGAAAGCATGCCTGAGCCTGGTGCTGCGACATGCTTTATAGTGGGCTTGATGTGAACTACTAACATGGGTCTAATTCACACAATTTCATTGCTGGTGGTGCCTCCTTTGCCCTTGATGTGTACAGATTTGTTTTAATCCATCAGACTCTTTCTTTTTATATCCATTATAGGCTTCCTCTTTTAGTCTCCTCCACAAGTAGTCAATGCTCCTTGATTTTTTTCTTTCTTTCACTCTGCCCTTTCATTGAAAGTGTTAAATGGGGGTAGAGATGAAAATGACTTGTTCAAGAAGGCAATGTTTTTTTTTTTTTTGGATTTGAGGAAACCCCACCTCAGTAAAATGTACTTTGGAGGCCCAGATGAGCGGGTAAAACTCTGATTATCTCAGAACTCGAGACCTGTTGTGCAGATCTCTAGCTCTTTGTCATCACGCCACGTTTTGGGGAAAAAATATTGAACCGGATTGGGATGGAATGTTTTTCTCTTGGACTGTGAAAATTCAGCTGGAATAGACTGGTTAAAAACTCACTAAACAGATGAAGCTATATGGCCAAACACACCATGTTAACATGGTGAGGAAGATGTGACCTTGAAATCATCTGAAACGGCTGAAATATTTTGTACAAGTTAAAAAACCGAGATAACATGATGTAACTTTTACCTCGGTTAAAATTTTACTCCGTTCCAGAAATTTCGCTCAAATTTCAACCGGAACGTTCCAGTTTTGTTCCGCCCATTCCTTTTCAGCTAAATAGTATTTTTTTTTTAAATAATGAATAATTTTACAATATCAATCATATCTCTTAATTCGACCATTAGATTGAGATAAAATTTTACGAGGAGTCTCTTGATATATATATATATATATATATATATATATATATATATATATATATATATATATATATATATATATATTATGTCAAAATTTTAGAGCAATTAGAGCATGTAATGATCTTGCGATATTAATGATGACATTCTCGTAATATTAAACATGCTCATAATTTTGTTCAGAAAAATCATTTTATTGTCTTTTTTTAGATAAAATTGAACAATTCTAAATAATTTAATTTTTGGATTTGAACTAATCTTTTTTTGAATTAATACACACACACATAAACAGTATAACCCTGAAATAGAACGCCGAAACGCTTTAAAACCAAAACATTCCATTCCAATTGAAAAAACAAAGTACCAACCGAAAAGGAATTGATAACCTTGATTCCAAGTGCTCCGGGACAATAGCCATTGACATAATTATATCAGGGGGCAAGTGAACATCTATGATCCGAATAACCCAGGTTGATAGCCTATGGAAACCCTCTCAAATCCAACCTAACAAATGAACATTAGAGCTTGATAGCAATGTTACATCCATTAATAATTCAGGAATGTCTCTTGAATGTCAAATAGCTACACAGGTTTACAGCAAAACAGTACAGGATTGGATAGCGGATTATGAACGATTTAATAGTGAAAAAGAATACCAAACTGCAGTACAGAGGTGGGGGAAACAATGGTGGAGAAACCATAATCTGATGAAGCAATACTTCGAGACAGGAAGGTGTATCAGCTAGGAAATCAAAGGCTATCCACTCTGAACAGTCTAGAACAATTGTAACAGCACCGCCATGAGTCCTGCTGCGAGCATCAGCAATGAGGATTGAGTTGCTGCAATTCTAACCCCTCCACTCTTTTTAGATTGTTCCACATTTTGGCAATCGAGACCATTCTTATCTTCTCTGCATTCATTGGCGAACAAGCCAGGAGGGTATTTTCCATAGAGGTTTATGAAGCTAAACATGGTTGCAGCGCAGTCAGATTCGAGGTCGTTTATGGCATCGCTGAAAGGGCAAGCAAATTCCTTGAAAGCATCACAGCATGGCTTGGCTGGGTATTGGGGACCTTTGCACTTATCTGTGAGGACACTGTAGTCCAGATTTTCAAAACTTATGTTGCATCCTGCAAATAGTGGGAAATATTGAGGGGAAAATGAGAATTCTCCAAGAAAAATAGTCCTAAGCATGGAAAGATTGGCAAGTGATTCAATGGAAAAATTGTATATTTTGATCACTTTAGCAAATGGGGTTCAGCAGTAATGTTCTATCCTCAACATTCATAATCAAGAAAGCTTTCTTGTCATTGCAAATCCTAGAAATCCCAAACAGATTTCTCCATATGATGCACGTTCATCAGATTACAATTTTCCCAGAAGAAAAAATGGAAAAATAGAATGAAAACCTACCTTTTTTCATCTGAAGGAGGGTTCGGCCGGAACCTCCATGAGCATCAAGTGCATCATCTGCATTTTTCAATTTCAAATAGAGGGAAAGAAAACCAACGTGAGAACTAATGAGATTAAATCCAAAATGCTATGCTAATACATTGCTATGATGCGATATGAATGGTATATGATTCATACAGGAAATGAACGAGGAAGAGGTGGCAAGTCCAGCCAGGAAGAAGAAGCAAATGAGATAACACCATGCATTAAAATTACTAGCCATGCTTTCCTTTTCTTTTAGCTTCGTTTTTTTTTTTTTTTTTTTTTTTAAAAAAAGGAATTTTTCTGGAGATCTAAATTGATCTCCAACCCTCCTTACACCAGAAATGATCCTCCTTTCTTTTCTTTTCGCTGCCATAAAAAAGTCTTTTCCTACTTTCTCTGTTTTGCTATTTTTAGCCGGGAAGAACATTTGCACGAGTGGTGGTGAAAGAGTTTAGGCAAACAACCATGAACTTGTCATGGTGGCAAGCAACCAGCAGCTTCCTAAAAGTAACACAGGCATATTGCTTAAATTGTTATTATAAATCATTAAATTTAACATGGAATTTTATTCATTCAAATAGTAATAAATTCAACATCCCTCTTTATATTTTTCAAGTACCATTAAATTTCCTTTTGATTTTGGTTCTTGCATTTTTAATATTCTCATAAAAAAAAATCATATATATAATTAATTAATTCATATAAAGACGACAACAGATTTCAAGCAGACAACTCAACCATTGTAATATGATACGAAGAAGTCATTCAAGATATCTATAACAGAAACACAACAGTGCTTAAGGCATTGCTCGTTGTACAATCCATGCCCAGCTGATTGTCTAATTTTACTAAAAGGAAAAATGAAAAGAAAAACATCTCCCTTAATGTGATGTAATAAAAGGAACCGTAAGAGTGTTGGATTGCAGCAGTTACAAACATGTTCCTAAGAAAAATCTTATAATTCATGTAATTATAAAAGCCAAATAAAGGGAGCCAAAATTGCTGCAATATAGGGGTTAGAAGATGCTGTTATCCATTATTGTATGTTTTCTGGTTGCAGCTATTCTGCACATTGACTATGATGCCCTCCACCTCTCCCATCATCTTCAAATTTGACACAGGAACTAGGAGTTGATTATATAGTACGCCACTAAATGACTTCAATTAGTTCGAGTGTTCTCAGATATATCCAGTATCCCATCATTCTTTGAATTGCAAATTCAATGAGGTTGAAGAGAACAGCCACGTGGCGCAGCTTAGAAGTTACAAAATGCACCCCACAAGCCTGCATCATGGCCAAAAGAGAAATGCAGTAACCTATAACAAAAGGAACAATTTAATGCTAAGGAGATTGTTGCTTGAAGAGAGAATGCAGCTGGGGGATGAATGGGCACTGAAGAAAAAACCAATGTTAAATTGTGACTAATGAATTCCATTGTGAGAGACATAAAAGCAATCAATAATAGCAGCACTGACAACAGAACTGGAAAGATATGAAAAATCATTCATCTGTTTATAACCACCCTATATGAAAATGATTTCAAATAAATATTTGCGGAATACCTTGGTAGTTTAACATTTTCCCCCGCAGATAAATATTATCAAGTTTAGGTTGGCCTTAGCAGATGTTGCCGCTGGGCCTCAGTCTTCGGGTTATGGAACGGCCCATCCTAAGACGCCGAGCAGTTAGTGCGTCTAATAAAACATCCACAGCATTCTCCAACACTTCATTCTGTTTATCCAATCCATAGGAACTGAACTGTGGAAGTATTTGTAGCTCGGACAGCAGGCCAATGGCTGCTGCAGCTGTACAGGTACGATCCCATGATGGCTGGGGCCTGCCAATAAAATGCCATTCATGCTTACTTTGTAAGTTTATTATGATGAAAGGGCTTCACAAAAGGCCGAAGATAAGAGAAGGAAGTGGTGGGAGTCACTGGGAGTATGAATACAAATAGTTGATGTGTAGAAGCTCATATAGAAGAGGTCAGGCTATGTTTTATATCTCACCGAAGTTTGTGCATCGTAGATACACCTGCAGAGAGGGATATACAGGGAAGATCCTCCACTCCCCATACTGACTTTGTCTTCTCCTGCACAGAAAACACACAGGCCAATGAAATCCCGAAAACAGCTTAAGGTTTATCAATATGAACACCCCCATATTTATAACATAAGGGTATGGTAGCAAAACCAGCATGCTCTTGTAACAACTAGTGCCAGCGTTCAGAAATTTATACACGTTCATGTGGCATAGAGAGGAAGATGAGATGAAGGAAAAAAAAGCATGCACAAGTTTTTTTCCTAAGAATTGTCTAACCTGGAATTCAAGTTGCTACACACTAGACAAAAGAAACGGTACAGAGAAGGTGCTTTGAAGTATTACCTTTAAGCGGTTGAACATTGCAGCAGAGTTGCTCCATGTACCATCAATCAAAATGAAATTTAAAGGTTTATATTCATTTTTCTGTGAAAGAGAAGCAATATAAGTATTACAACGTAGTTGAACTGAAAGAAGAGGAGAGATTTCAAACCGAGAACAGATATTTCATCCTGAATTTAAAGGAAATTAATATTTTTTGTAGGCTCGGAATAGTCCATATCCTGGGATATGTTTGCTGATTTATTGTCATGATCTTTTAAAACCATCAATGACAAGATATTACCAAATAAACACAACAATTACACTAACTGTGAGAAAAGAGTACCATGGTTGTGTTGCATTCTGGATCAGATGATATTTCCTGACATAGAGCATCGTGCACTGATTTTGTTGCTACATTCTTGTTGGGATAAAGGCACCAAACCCTGTCCTTTCCTGCAATTTGCATCAAGCACTTAAACCAGTGGTTCTGCAAGTTGAATATGTGAAGTTGGGAAGAAGTAAACACCAAGCAGAAAGTTTTTAAATAAGGAAAATTACTTAACTGCATCGCCTTAGCAAAAAAGGGAATGCTAATAAAGTCCCGGCACATAAATATAAAAACCATTTGATCAAATGACCATACATCGAATACATGGTGACTTCGTTAAAGTTCTTCATGGTGAGCTTAAAACACTCAAAGCTTCTATGCATCTTTTTCGGCCAGCAGAAATAGATTCTCATAGCAGTAAAAAAAAGTGACAGACAATGCAGACATAAATGTTGCATTAGTGTATTGCAAAACATATATTGAACGCACCTGCAGTCTTACAAGCATTCCACATTATTTCTTCATCTTCAGCAATCCCATAAAGGCATAAAGTAGCTGATTCAACACCAAATACTTGCCATAACAATTTTCCGGTGTTGTTTTGTCGTAGAAAATCCTGAAAAAAGTTGATTGAGCATTTGATGGACACAAAGGATGTTACAACATTCAGGACAAGAACTAATGCATGACATGCTAACCTTTGGATGCATGTATAACCAAAATCTTATGCCATGCCATAGAGAGCTGGGCTTGACTTTTGAACACATACAATCTTCTTCTAGAGGAAGCCAGCACTGCAAATAAATATATTAATTCCCATTAAAAGACCAGACCAACCACCACGAAAATGTCAATGTACCATTGAACATCAATCACATACCTTCTGGCAGAGGTAACCTCTACTTCCAAGCAAACGACAAGCTATCTGTCGAGCTGAAAAGAACTGGAGCTTCTTCTCCGAATCACCTAAAGCCTGATATGTTGCTCTATGCTTTCTTGTTCTCTTGCATCCCAAAATCCCCCTAATTCACAAAACACAAAAAACGAGACTTTCAGCCATGTGAAACACACCCACTGGAACTTCACTATGGCTTATCAACACAAAGATTCTCATCATCAAAAAAAATATCTATGAGTTCTCAATTGCTCCATTTAAATATATCAAATACCAGGCAAAATAAACAAAAAGAACCAATCTTTCCATTCACAGGAGCACAAACCTCAGTGAATTGAACCCAAGACAAATGCTATTCACAATAACCTCGTTTCCATTATAACACAAAAAAATCGAATATTTTCCATCAAATCCCTCCTTTTTTGCTCATTATCAAAATTATTACCTCTAGTTTGCCACGATGCCCACTAAAGCTCATTTGGACCTCGGTTGTTTTCTCCAAAAGCTTCAAATCATTAACAATCTCTACAACTTTAGCAGGTAGTGGAGATACTGCACCCCATCCTTGCCATTCCTGTAAAGTTATGGCAAGCCCATCACTAGTGTCTTTAATATCAGCGTTTGTTTGAGGAGAATGTGAAGCAGAGGTGAAGTGGGTTCTTGGCGGAGACTCCATGTGGGTTCTGAGAGAGAAGGCTGGAGGTGGAAGAGAGATTTTGAATGTCAGTGGCCTTGTTGCTGTGACGGAAAGCATGGTGGGTTTTGGTTTTTCGGCTTAGCTTGTTGGTCTCACTTGAGACGGCGCGTTTTTCTCAAGCAAATAATATTTCTGACTTTCAATCTATAAGCTTGGGCTTGGGCTTGGGCTTGGGCTGGATTGAAATAGAGATGAAAATTTGGTCAGGTTCCACCATAAAAGGAGAGATTGAGAAGCATTAAATTAAATTAAATTATCATTACTGGTTAAAAAAAACTACATACTAATTCTAAAAATAATAATATATTAGAGGTAATATAATTTTTTCTATTAATTATTTATCGAATTATTTAGAAACAAATAGATATTTTCATGTTTTTCAAACATACTAAAATAACTTAATTATCTTTAAAAGCAAATATTATTTAATTTTCATTATGATGTTTTTTTTTCTAGATAATAAAATGATTAAATTATCTTTAAAATAAATAATATTAAACTTATGTCCAGGAATTTTAAAAAAGGAATTAATTTTTATTGACAAGCAAGCTGACTGCGCTCCCGTTTGGCTCCCGTTTGGTATTGAGGTACAACCTGCGTTTAAAAACGCAGGTTGTACCCAATATTTAGTGTTTGGTAACCTTTAAATTGATGGTGGGACCCATCAATTTAAAGGTTCAAACCATGGTTTGCGGAAAGCAGGAAATTCCTGCTTTCCGCAAAACTATGACCTGAGGGGGCGCTAAGCTATGCGCCCCCCCTCAGGTCAATATATATATATATAAATATAAATATATATATATATATATATATAAAAAATTATATTTATTTATATATATATCATTTAAAAAAAAATTAGAATTGGGAGACAAAAATTATATTTTTTATAAATATATATATATAATTATATTTTTATAAATATTTATATATATATATATATATATATAAATATTTATAAAAATATAATTATATATATATATTTATAAAAAATATAATTTTTGTCTCCCAATTCTAATTTTTTTTAAATGATATTTTACGATTGTTTTGGGATCGAAAAGCCCTTCACGTATAGATTTAGTTTGGATGAAATTACAAGTAATTTGATGAGAGAATAAAAACAAGTGTCTAATTTAGTTGAATTATTAATTCTATTTTTTTATTATATCCTGTATCCCCACCCCCAACCCATATATATATATCTTAAAATAATCTAAAAATTAATTACAATATATATATATATATATATATTATAAGAATATCACAATATAATTTTTGTCTTGCAATTCTAATTTTATTTTAGATGATATTTTACTATTGTTCCGGGATAAATTTAATTCGTGATAAATTTACAAGTAGCTTGATGAAAGAATAAAAACAAGTGTCTAATTTATTTGAAATATTAATTATATTTTATTATTATAATTATTAAATCTATAATATTTAAAAAATTATATATATACATATGTATATATACATATATATGTCTTTTAAAGTAATTTCACAAGTTAAAAGCAATATGAAAAACTTGGTAACCAAACACCCAAAACTGCTTTTTTTTCAACCTCTAACTCAACCACAGTTTTAACCAAACACTTCACTGCTTATTTTGAACCACAGTAAAAGCATTTTTTATGAAACTGCTTTTTTTCAACCTCAACCATAACCGTAACCGCAATACCAAACAGGCCCTTGGTATTGAGGTACAACCTGCGTTTTGTTAAAAACGCAGGTTGTACCCAATATTTAGTGTTTGGTAACCTTTAAATTGATGGTGGGACCCATCAATTTAAAGGTTCAAACCATGACCTGAGGGGGCGCTAAGCTATGCGCCCCCTCAGGTCAATATATATATATAAATATAAATAAATATATATATATATATATATATATAAAATTATATTTATTTATATATATATATATAAATATTTATAAAAATATATATATATTTATATATATATATATATATATATATATATATTTATAAAAAATATAATTTTTGTCTCCCAATTCTAATTTTTTTTAAATGATATTTTACGATTGTTTTGGGATCGAAAAGCCCTTCACGTATAGATTTAGTTTGGATGAAATTACAAGTAATTTGATGAGAGAATAAAAACAAGTGTCTAATTTAGTTGAATTATTAATTCTATTTTTTTATTATATCCTGTATCCCCACCCCCAACCCATATATATATATATATATCTTAAAATAATCTAAAAAATAATTACAATATATATATATATATATATATTATAAGAATATCACAATATAATTTTTGTCTTGCAATTCTAATTTTATTTTAGATGATATTTTACTATTGTTCCGGGATAAATTTAATTCGTGATAAATTTACAAGTAGCTTGATGAAAGAATAAAAACAAGTGTCTAATTTATTTGAAATATTAATTATATTTTATTATTATAATTATTAAATCTATAATATTTAAAAAATTATATATATACATATATATGTCTTTTAAAGTAATTTCACAAGTTAAAAGCAATATGAAAAGTTTGGTAACCAAACATTTTAAAACTGCTTTTTTTCAGCCTCAAACTCAACCACAGTTTTAACCAAACACTTCACTATTTATTTTGAACCGCAGTAAAAGCATTTTTTATAAAACTGCTTTTTTTCAATCTCAACCACAACCGCAACCGCAATACCAAACAGGCCCTGCAAATACCGTTTTATTTCTCCATCCAAAAACAAACCTTAAAAATTCCGAAGTACAAACTGTCGTTAGTCGTTTAGCATTTCAAAGCTCTGTCCTGCCTTCTTCTTCTACTTCTCTCTACCCCTCTCTCTCTCTCTCTCCAGATCTTCCATGCCTCCTCTCCAAATTAGCTTTCCATACAGAAACCGAAGACACACAGAACTCACTTTCACCTAAAAGCTCTCAAAATGGTCTCATCGATGGGGTTCTATCTTCTTACCCTTCTTCACGCCTAAAAAAATGTTCCCTCCCCAAACCCCAGTCTATGATTATGATGTCATCACCTCAACCTACGGTGGCGCTTCTTTTCCCCGGCCGCCTTGGTGGGGCAGCTTCCATTGCGGAGTTCAGAGGACTGAGGACCCGGATGGGTTCAAAGATGTCAACTTCGTTGGTTTCCATTAATTCGAGGAGGAACCCTAAGTTTTTTTTCTCGTATTGTGACTGAAGCTCAAGAGACTGTTGTTGATAGTAAGTTTTTTTTTTCTATTTATTTTATTTTTTTGGTTTTATTATTTTGTTCTTTTGTTTGATTCATTGTTTGTGATTTTGTGCTATCTTGATTTGGATTATTGCACCAAGTTGAGTGGGTGTTTTTTAGCTCAAGATTTTGAGTTTTATTTGATCCTTTGATTATAAACAAGATCAAATCAGCAGTAAACAACATTAACTTCTCAAAGATCAATTTTTTTTGTAAATGGGGTTGCCTCTGATTGGGGAGAAGGACAATGTTACCCATGGGAGGTTTTAACTAGGTGTTTAGTAATGTATTTCAAAAGTATTTTTAAAATTTTTGAATTTTTTTTGTTTTAATTATTGTGATACATTTCTGAACGAAAAACACTTTAAAAAACAATTTCAATCATACTCTCAAACATACCCTAGTAATAAATGAATTCAATTATGTTAAAAAGAGATATCTATTATGATTAAAATAGGAGATTGAATCTTTCTTTTTTAGTGTGTATCAGGGCATGCATAGATGTTCTTTATTATCATGAAACGAACTTGATCATAAGGCTGTAAGGAGCAGGGAGCGATATTCGCAAATGGGGTTGAAGGAAGAACTGGATCAGAGAATTGGAATTCTAAAACCAAAATCGCATCAGAGAATGTTAAAGACACCTTCATGATCAGTAAAATAGGAGATTAAATCTAATGTTTAGTGTGGCAAAAATCTGATGAGGGAAAGCCCGTGTCATTTCCTTTGTCTACGACCCTGCCGAGGCTATTGGCAAGTGAGATTTGAACTCATGATCGCTGCGTCAACAAGACTCTGATACCATATCAATAAACTATCTTATCTAAAAATTTAATCTATTAAATTTGATATATAATATAATTTATATTATTATCAATCAGAAATTAAATAATTATTAGACACAGATACATTAAAAGCTGCCGGAGGCATTTTCTGTTGTTATTTTTGGATTTCATCAAATCCAAAGAGGTTTTCCTGCAATCATGTCTCCATGTTTTTTGAGGTACCTTTCGTTTCAAATGATTTCCCTAAATTCGGATGGAATCTTCTATTATTATTATTTTCCTTCTAAATGAAATATGATTGATAGAGCTGAGGCGCAGTCGACATTCAAATCTGGAAAATGGCAAGGTGAACTGTTATCTGATATCCAGCATTTTGATTTTGGTGGTTGATATTTTATTTGAACCCTATTAACTTGGTATTGCTAAAAATGGCAGTGAAGTTTTGTTTAGCTTCACAAAGCCACTATCCTGGCAGCATTAATTTTTTATTTGGACCTGCATTTCCGATACCAGTTTAGGTCGCAAGTTAAGTTGGCCTGACTCCGGAGGTGTTTGTAAAGTGTTTTCGAAAAGAAATAAAATTTAATTTTTATTTTTTTTTAAATTAATTTTTTTAGTATTTTTAAGTCATTTTAATGTGTTGATATCAAAAATAATTTAAAAAAAATATCATTTTAATGTATTTTTAAATAAATTATTTTCAAAAGCAGTCTCAATCATATTTTTAAACAGACACTTCACAGAAGAACTTGTTAAGGAACCATCTCACCTAAAAGCTTAAGCTTATAAGTGAGATCCCAGAATATAATTTATATTATTCTCTAACATACACCCTCAAGTGAAAGCCCTTTGGGCTTGAAACTTGCACAGATCCACATCACCTTATGCTTGATTTTTTTTATCAAATAGAATGGGGATGACGAGATTCGAACACGTGACCGCTGGGTCAACAAGGCTTAGATAACATGTTAAGAAATCATCTCACCTAAAAGCTTAAGCTTATAAGTGAGATCCAAGAATATAATTTATATTATTCTCTAACAGAACTGATGCTTTCATCTTTTTCTAAAAAGTTTTAAAATCTACCTCCTTGCTTTGTGGTTATTTCTTTGTATCCAATTTATTCGTGCTACTTTTATGATAATTTCATAACATTTTTTTATATAAAATAATTTATTGATTTTAAGTTTAATGATTATCACATGAGTTTTTTCATAAACACACGTCATCTCTCTATATAAAATTTTCATGCAAATAATTTTAGTATATATTTTTTATAACAAATACCTACATATCAATTCTAAATATACAATATAGTTCAGTTAATGAGAGCAATTGTATATTAGTTATAGCTGTTAATTAACTACCTGTCATGTTAAATTATCAAGTTTGACCAACCAAGCAGATTTGTCAGTGCATGGTTTGAAAATTAGGGCTGATTAGACCTGGCAAGGACCGAATCGAGCCTTCATCTGCTCCTGTTTCTTCAAAACTAAAACTTTTGAATTGTTGACTCGTCGACTCTTCTTCATCTAGACGGAACGGCAAGAATTTCTTTCAGTATCAGGCCAGGAATTGCTCGTGCACATTTTCAAACCTGATCATTTTCTTTCTTTCTTTCTTTCTGGGCCATTCTGCTTTCTCCCCCTTTCTTGGTGGAGAATTTTCTTTCTTGATTTTGATTTTGATAGGTTAGAGTTAGGGCATGTTTGAGAGTGCGGTTGCGGTAGCTTTTGAAAGTGTTTTTCATGCCGAAATGTATCAAAATGATGTTTTTTTATTTTTTAAAAATCATTTTTAACATCAGCACATCAAAATGATCTAAAAATATCAAAATATATTCATTTAAAATACAAAAAAAATAATTCAAATTTCAGTTAAAAACAGGTTGGATCGCACAGTAAAGCTATGGAGCCCATGCGTCGTCCACTTTGAGTGGGGGTTGAAAAGATTCAACATTACTATAGAAAGCAGAGCAAAATTGATCACGAGATCTTACGACTCGATCGATCGTTGATAAAATAAATAAATAAAAATGCAGTCATGAATCTAGATGGTCAGACATGGCGTTTTGACAATGATCGACGAGTTGTTAAATTTCATGGTTAAAACTTAAAAGAATACTTGTTTTTAAGTTTTAAAAATACTTTTGATTTTTTTTATATATATATTTTTAGATAATTTTAATATGTTAATATTAAAAATAAATATTTCTCGTCTTTTCTCCTTGAATTCAAATCAAATTATTATATAAATAGTTAATTGAGTTTTTAAAAAAGTTGTCCATACCCGTATTAACATAATTATAAGATTTCTTTTTTATTTCTAAATGCACATCCTTTCATCTTCCTAGTATATTTATATAATTTAATAATTCTTAAGGATGTATATTGGCTTGTTAAAAAATTAAGGAAGAGAGCATCCTCTTTAACCATTATATCCAGCGTTATCAATACCGTTCCGTTTCGGCCGGAACATTTCGTGTCATTAAAAAAACCACAATAAAATGACATCGTTTTCGTCTCGGTTTTAATTTTGGTCCGTTTCAGAAATACCGGCTGGAATGTCTCGATACCGTTCCGACCTTAAAATACTCCTTGTTTTGATTAACTTGTGATTGTGTTTCTAATTTTGAGATTATGTTTGTTTGACTTTGTGTTTATATTGTATAATTTAAAGTTAATTTATCTTGAATTTTAATTATGCTTGTTAAATTAATATTTAATTTTTTTTTCATATATATATGAACAGTACAACCCCGAAACGGCACGCCGAAATGCTCCAAACCGAAACGTTCTTGTACCAATAAAAAAATCGGAACTGCGACCAGAACGGTATTAACAGCCTTGATTGCATCCATTTTTTTTATAGTGTTCAAGGTGATGGCTGGAGAAAAAAAACAGATAGAAAGGGACCTAATCCCTCTTTAATTTCATATTAGAAATTAATAATCAAAGGCACTACAATCCTAATTTTGCCACCATCTGCAAAGCAAGTCCCCATGTTTATGGATGCTTTTTGTTTGTCAAATGAAAACCTTGTTTAATTATCCATTGCAGGCCATGGAAGCGGCAGTTTAGCATTCTAAATTCTGATCAATGCATGCTTAATTATTAATAATTATTTATCCTCAATCATTAAGGAGTATTGCATATACCTCCACTACTAAACCTAGGAGATATATTTATTTATTTATTGTCTAAAATTAAATAATTAAAAAGAAGATGAGGAAATCATGCATAGGGGGGCCACCTTGTGCGGCAAAGGATCCCATTGATGCTCTTCGTTTTTTTCTTTCTTTCTTTCAAGATTCTACTCATAGAGGCTTTTGGGTGGTCGAGATTGTATTTTAAAAACTATTTTTTTAATTATTTTTTTGTTTTAAATTAATTTTTTTAATGGTTTTAGATCGGTTTTATGTATTGATATCAATATGTTTTTTAAAATTTTTTTAATAAAAAAAAACACTATAAAAAATAATTTATATACTAACTAAATGTTAAAAAAGCACCTATTATTAAAGATTTGGAAATAATAGGTGCTTTTTTTAAAAAGCATTTAATATATATATATATATATATATATATATATATATATATATATATATATATATATTCCATTAAATAAGATGACCTAATTAATCTGATAGTTAAATTTGTATATTTTTTTTTAAAAATAAAAAATAATTTAAAAAAAAAGAAGAAGAAACAGAAGATCTGTCAGACATCTTGTATCAAAGTATCCAAGCGACATTACAAGGTATTATTTTTCAATAAAACGGGCCGTCCAGAAGCTAGTAGAGGGTACCGGACGACGAACCACTTGGGGTCTGTGGTCAAAACGTTGTCGTCGCCATATCTTTTCCAGTAGAATTCTGCCGCGTTTCAGGTCGTCAACAGACAGATCAATGATCAATGCTCGTATTATTTTCCACGTGTTCTTTCTTCTAGAATTTCAAATGTAAATAAAAAAAGAGCAGAAGACTACTCGTATTTATCAAGAAAATTCTTCCATCTAGAAGGGAGATTATTTTATTTATAAATAGGAATCTAGATACTTATTGGGTTAATATATATATATATATATATATATATATATATATATATATATATATATATTAACCCAATAAGTATCTAGATTCCTATTTATAAATAAAATAATCCAATATATATATATATATATTGGGTTGGCGAGACTATTTTCTAACGGCATGTTTGTTTTTATGGTTTTACCGCAATTTGCTTAAAATTTGATTTTTATTTTATTTTAAATGATTTTTTTTTTATGTTTTTAAATTATTTTGATGTGTTTATGTCAAAAATAATTTTTAAAAAATAAAAAATATCATTTTAATGTATTTCTAAATAAAAAACACTTTCAAAAACAACCGCAACCGCGCTCCCAAACATTCCCTAAACCTGAACAAAAACTTAAGATGATAAAATGGAGGTAAATTAAAAGGATTGAAAATAATTTACTATATGCAACTTTATGAAATATCACCTTCTAGATGAAACAATAAATCGAGTAATTTTCATCTTGCTGATATGAATCATTACAAGTAAAAGTATTCACAAAATGAACCGTTATCACTTGAATATCATCATCCAAACCACGTCGTTTTCCAAATGAAAATATAAAATAGTTTTTATTCAAAAATACGTCAAGATATTTTTTTTCTTAAAAAATATTTTTGATATTACAACATGAAAATGATTTAAGAATATATTTTTAAAATATAATGTCAAACAAAACTTTCAGCAGTGCTTATATGAGACATAAGATAAGGAAATAATTCAGAAAATGGATAGTTAGAGACTATTGTCCATAATTTTTATATAAAACTGAAGGGTTGAAAGAGGATCAAGGAACAAAAACTCAACAAACCATCAATATTTGCTTTTATAATTGAATCAATTTGATGTTCAAAACCTGCAA
This sequence comes from Salix viminalis, assembly GCA_029228465.1. NCBI lineage: Eukaryota > Viridiplantae > Streptophyta > Magnoliopsida > Malpighiales > Salicaceae > Salix > Salix viminalis. The sequence continues at coordinate 2,080,043 of CM055438.1, forward strand.
TTATCAGCAGGCACGTAACCTTTTGAGCTTGCATCTGTATGTATAGACACTGCCACGTGCATGGTTGTCACAGCCACATTTACGTGAGTGAAGATTAACGATCACTAATTAATTCTATAAAATATTTCCATTTTACTTTGAAAAATCAAATCTGAGTAGATCCATATTATCCTTGGAATAATCTCTTGACTTTAGCGGTTCATGTATATCTTAGTGCCTGTTTAGTAGTGAAGTTGATTTTAAACGTGTTTTTTTTATTTAAAAATATATCAAAATATTATTTTTTTATTTTTTAAAAATTATTTTTGATATTAGCATATAAAAATGATCTCAAAATACTAATTTTTTTAATTTTAAATAAAAAATAAAAAACATTCATTTTTTTTCAAATACATTTTTGATAAGCAGTGTCAAACACTACCTCTAAGGTAACTGCTAAGCTGTGTACTATACATGGAGTCAATATATGTGTGTGTATACACGTGTGTGTGTATATATATATATATATATATATATATACATATATATAAATACATACGTATGTATGTAGCAAAGTAATTATTGCGTTATATATATATAGATACGTATGTATGTAGCAAAGTAATTATTGCGTGGCGCCGGCCATTAATTATACATCATTGACTTCTTGGGTCTAATTTAGTTTCGTCGTGTATCCCTTATCGTTATCCTCCATCATGTGTTCATGATATCTACCTTTGTTGAGTGTATAAAATGAAAATGAAAATCGTGGGTGATGATCAGTGGAACACACCTCAAAAGTAATATTTAAGAATTCAAATTATGATCTAAACTTCTTATGAAAATTTAGTTCAAAAAAGTTTTGCTATAAAGCTATTCTTGGAACTCTATAGATTTGAAAAGAAAAAAAAATCAAACAAAATTTATGAACGTCCAAGAATAATAAAACTTAATTTATATAATTTTTAAATATAGCGAGGTAAGTTTATGTAAATTAAGGGTTATTCAGAAACATAATAATATTTAAATTTTTTCTGAGAAAATGGAGTTAGAAAATATTTTCTATTTAAAAAAAGAAAAACAGTTTCCCACGTTTTCAAACTTGTACTAAATTTGGAAAATGCATTTTAGAGGTTATCCACAATTTTTATTTTCTACACAATTAATTTTTAACAGTGTAAGAGATTATTCTTTTTATATATATGTTTTTATATTTAGTTAGCGTCGTAAATTTAATTTTTATTATAACTATAATATACAGATTATTTTAGTTAACAATATTTTATTATTATTATTATAAATGATAGCTTTTAGTTTGAATGAAATATAATTAATATTTTATAATTAGATCACCACAAATACAACATATTAAAATGACTACTACAAATACAACAAATTTATCGAAAAAGCAATAAATAAATACAAAATAATTAGGACAAGAAATGGGCTGGATTGTGATGTGACTGTTTTGCTTTCATGGTAAGATACAAACTATTCCATCACAAATAGCGTACACTTCTACATGAGGACAAGAAATGTCTCCCGTTCATTTTTGGCTCCTCCGTCTTTTGTTTCAGTCATATAAAAGTACAAATTTAAATGAACACATTGTAATTATAGTTGTGTATATCTTATTAGTCGATTGATCCGATAAACTTAAGGATATGATTCAATCATGTTTATATTGAAATTGGACAAAAAAAATCATTATATTTTTTAGTAATATTTTTTTTACTTGTCGAGATCATATTTAAATTCGATTAGATTAACATAAAAAAAAGGAACATATTATTGTTATTTTATATATATTAGTAGGGGTGATGGTGTGAGTGAAATAACATGGTCTTGTAAGAGTTGTTTTTTATGATCTAGAATAACATGGTATTGCATGATCGAGAATGAGAATATGTATTGTCAAGTTCGCCTTTAATGTTTAAGTCAAAGGGATAGTTGAAAGACCGATGATATTGGAGAGACAATGTGTGGAAATAAAAATATCATTGTTTGATTATGTTGACTTTCTCACCTTAATATAGTTTTTTTTTATTCATTTCTAATGTTGATGAGAGTTATGTAATGGAGAATATATAACATTTCATATAAAGAATAGTGGTAGACTCCATTAATCAAGGATTCGTGTAGAAGAAAGAGTGCAAATATGAAGTTGTATAGTTATGACACTATTGTTGAGCATTTGCATCTAATAAGAGAGTTGTAGGAGTGTGAGTGACCTTATGCCTGTTCACTTGTAAGAGCATTTACACCACTAATAAAGTCGAAGCACTTCATATAAAAAATGGATTTTCCATTGATGAGTTATTGATGTAACTGGTCTTGATCATACTGGATTTTCCATGATTGATAAGTCATATTGGATTTTCCATGATTGATGTTGGTGTTAGGTTAAAATACAAGTCAATTTGGACTGGAATCCAGCCATCTGATACCCAAACAACTATAATGCTAATCGTTTGAACCATAAAAGCTAGATTTTTTTGTTTTTTATATTGTCACCCACTATACAAGGCCATTTATATAATTTAATTAATTCTTTTGGATATTTAGTTTTATTGCAATATTGGTCTACGTTAAACTATTACAACAATTAGAACATAGAAAGAAATGGTTTGGTTCTCTCCAAACTGCCCTTGGCTAAATGGTCAACTATACTATTTCCTTCCATAAATACATGAGTGAAGCAAACTTTATAGAATGTTGATTAAATAAATTAACTAAGATTAATTAAATTTGTTAATAAGTTCAGGGTTTGTGTTTTTGCGAAGAAAAATGGAAAACTTGTTAGCAAAATTGCACTACACATTCTCAAGGGTTTGTGTTTTTGCTTCCAAAAAGAAAAAAAAACAGTTGGGAAATTGAAGTATTTCCCTTACCACTACTCAAAACCAGTCTTTTCCCTCTCAATCATGAAGTTTCTGCATAATTATTTCATCACACTAGCAGGCGTTTTTGGAACCTGTGATCACGACAAAAGGGTTACTTATCCCATATTAGTAAGGTAATATGCACCATCCCTTGTTGATCTTTCACATGGTTCATGCATATTTAGAGGGTGTTTGAGAGTCCATTTTGGAAAATATTTTTGCAAAAATTGAAATTTTTTTATTTTTATTTTTTATATTAAATTAAAATTTTTTGATGTTTTTAAATCATTTTGATTTGTTAATATAAAAAATAAAATAAAAATTATTTTATGTATTTTTAAAAACAATCTCAACTAGACTTCCGAACATCATTCATGCCAAGTTGATGAAACCATGATTGGTTAATTTCAAATGCTCAATCATTACTCGCTATCAATGCCAATTTGGATTTTGTTTTGCTAATCCTGCCTAAAGTACTAGATTTTCCAAGTTAATTTGGATGGGGCGGTGGAAAAGAGAGTACAATAAATATTATTATTTAATTAATACAAGGCTAATACTAGTCGTTTATGATACTAATTCTTGGCCGAGATTTGCTCCCTGGAAGTGCTGGTTGGTTTGACCAGCCAAGCAGATTTGTCAGCGCATGGTTTGAAAATTAGGGCTGATTTGTCATCTGCTCCACAATGCAGTGGCTTTTCATGTTTTCTTCAAATCTAGAACTATTGAATCGTTGACTCGTCGTCTAGATGGAACGGTATTGCTCTTCATCTAGAATTTCTTTCAGTATCAGGCCATGTATTGCTCCTGCAAATTCAAACCTCATCATCTTTCTTTCTTTCTTTCTTTTCTGGGCCATTCTGAACTTTCTTTCTTGATTTTGATTGAAAACTGTGTTTTATATTTTTTCTCTACTATCTTGATTTTATGATATGAGTTGTAGGTTTAACAAGTTAACTTGAGTTGTTTCAATGTAGTTTTTTTTTAAATTTTCTCTCGACATTAAGTTGATGAAGAATTATCCTTCGTAATTTATCTTGACTGATATTCTATACGGTTTCACGGTCTCATAACTCGAGTTGCAAATAAGTTAACCCAAGTAGATTTAATATATCATCGTTTAAAAATTTAAAAAACAAATGTCATTCAATATATCACTATATCTTTTTTTTGGATGCGATGAAACTCCCATCCCCGGAAAACGTACTTTGTAAGCTCAGGTGAGCGATTAAAATCCCCATTTGTCCCAGGTTCTTACAAGGTGTGCACGTCCTGACTTGAACTCGAGACCTGCTGTGCTGATCATTAACCCTTTGTCATCACTTTTTTTTTTTTGGATTCAAGGAAACTTCACCCCTTGAAAAGCACACTTTATAGGCCTAAATGAGCGAATAAAATCCTAATTGTCCCAGATTCTTACAAAAGTACACGCCCTAACTCGAACTCAAGACCTTTTGTATAGATCTCAAGCCTTTTGACATCACTGCCCGCCTCTTGGGAACCCCTTTGTCATCACGCTAAACCCCTTGGAGACAACTTGTATATTACCATATCAATATTTAAAAATAAATAAATCAAATGAACATTATATTTTGAATAATTCATTATTATATTTGTTTTTATCAGAAAACACATTAATAATACTTAATATTTCTGCTGACAGAGCAATGCAAGTTAATTAATTTAGTTTTCTGAAAAACAAACAATTTTTGTTTTCAATGGTCATGCTATTTGACCTAACTAGTTGTTTTTTTAGATAAGTAGTAATACACAAAATTGTCCCCCTCATCATTGCTCCTTGGATTCAAATTAAATTAATAATTATCTAGCTAATTGAGTTTTAAACGAGTTATCCATATCATTATTAACAAAGTTATAAGAATTATTTTTTTCTCCCTTTCGTCTCGTTCCTTTATAGATCAAGATCCTCTCATGTTCTTTTATATCATATTTCATCACTTTTATTAAATCTATAGATGAATATGATTTAATGTATAATAAACTTATAAAGTATTTCCCCCCCTCTAAACTAATCTAAATAGTCGAATTCAAAATTAATTATTGAAATTAAGAAAGAGAACAAATCTTAGATAAATTCATACGTAAATTCCAAATGAAATATAATAATTAATTCATCTGATATATAAATTCCATAGCAGCTCCTAAATCTTAGACTAAATTCATATATGATCATAAATGCATGTATCATGCATTGCGTCCATAGTTTCTAACGAGTCTATTGGATTATGATTTTTCTTTTTTTTATGCGTGCATATCAGAACTATAGAGAGATTACTCTCAGAATAAGGAAGATAATTTATATATCATAGGTTATTTTTTTTATTCAGTCAATTATTCACTAATAAACGGACCGTGCGGCACCTTTTAATTCGATGTTTCTTCTGCAATTTGAAAATAAAATAAAATAACGTTAATCCTCTTATTTTTCTTAATTCCTAATTAATCCATAGTAAAATTTAAAGTTGTTTTTCCGACCACGAAAGGATCATTAAAAATGTCCAGTTGACAGTGAGCTATCATATATGTGCATGTTTGAGAGTGTGGTCGCGGTTGCTGTTAAAATTGTTTTTCGTTCAAAAATATATTAAAATTTTATTTTTTTATTTTGTAAAAATTATTTTTGACATCAGCAAATTAAAATGATCTTAAAATACCAAATTTTATTAATTTAAACTTAAAAATAAAAATAATTTTTTTTTTAAAAAATTACTTTTGAAAAGCACTCCCAAACACAATCTATATCCACTTGAGAAGTGAAGCCAGCTGTAAGTTATTAATTATTAAATTAATTGGATGTGTGCTTGACCTCGAAGTTTCTCAAGTTGATCAAAGTTAACGAGATCTTGAAACGTTTTTTCCCTCTCCCCTAATTCATAGGCAATTAGTGATTTAATTGGTATTTTTTTAATCAGTCAACCGTGGAATAGAGATTTAGTAACGTAACACAGATCTTTCAAAACTAATTAATTACAAAATATTACTTTTCATATATATATATATATAAAATAAAATCCAAATATAATAAATAAATTAATAAATAAATATTGATCAGTCAGTCAAAACATGCTTGTCCCTTTCTTCCATTTCATTATCAATTTTATATTCACCTCTTTGCTGATTGCTACTTGACCTGAGGATTTATTAACATGTTTGTTAGTTTTTTATTTTTATTTTTATATTTTAAATTCGTCTGTCAAAATCTCAATAAAAATTTTGTAACATGAAAATGATAATTAATCAATGCGACGTCAGGTATACTTTTCCCTCTTCAATTTTAATGAACTAAACTATAATTATGATATGTTTCGGGCCTGTATTTTTTTCTCATTTTTTTTTAAAATTCGCAAGCATGTTTTAAAGAAATAAAAATCAATGACTCAAGTTATAGCTTCCACCAAGTCTAACAAGTTGATTTTTATTTATTTATTTAGGCTATTAAGAAAAAACAAATCATGATAATAAATGGACAAGAATTTAAAATAATAATAATAATGATAATAATTTGGAAAAAAAAATATATAAATAAAAATATTAAGTTAAAAAATATATAAAAAACCCAACTTGAGGGGTTATTATATGGAGAAGAAAAATTGAAAATAAAAAATGAGAACTAAAGTGAAGAAAATAATACATGGAAATTTGGGATGGAATGTGAAAGTGAAAAAAAAAACTTCTAGAAATAAAAAGGAGACTAAATAAAAAGAAAAATAAATAAATTGAGGGGTTGGTTGAAAATTCATAAGGACATTTGTTGAAACCTAAATGTTTTGTAATATTTTAGAAAAAATATTTGAGCTAGCAGGCAACAATGATTTTTAGTTTTTTATTTATTTTTTATATAAAAATACATTAAATAATTTATTATTATTATTATTATTATTATTATTATTATTATTATTATTATTATTATTATTATTAGCAGATTAAAATCATCAAAAGCACTAAAGATAATTTATTACTTTTGTAAAATAATAAATTATTTTAAAAAACAAATAAAAGAAGAAACAGAAGATCTTTTAGACATCTTATATCTAAGTTATCCGAGCAACATTGCAAAGGTGTAATTTTTCAATAAAATGGGCCGTCCAGAAGCTGGTAGAAGTTTCCGGACTATGACATGGAGGTTGGACTCAAATACTTGGGATCTGTGGTCACAACGTCGTCGTTCCATCTCTTTTCCAGTAGAATTCTGCCGCGTTTCAGGTTGACAAACGCTCATTCAATTTTCCACGTGTTCTTTCTTCTAGAATTTGGGATGAAAGGAAAAAGAAGACTACTCGTATTTATTAAGAAAATTCTTCCATCTAGAAGGGGATTATTTATTTATAAATAGGAATCTAGATATTTTTATTAGCATTAGTAATAAATAATATCACTCCCACCTAAATTAAACATATACTAAGAAAAAATATTAAAGTATAAAAGTCCATATTCATTATTTAGACGAATTAGGGTTACAAAATGAATGTTATTCCGTCTCTAATTACAGCATTTGTTTTTAGATGAACTAATACTAGTATACTACTAAACTAATAATAAATAAATAATATATTAATATTTAAGGAGTAATAAATTCAGTGAAATATTGAAGGAAATTAAATATTTATTGATAAACTATTTGAGATCATGTGAGCTGAATTCATTCTATAAACTCTCATATTTATTATTATACTAACTGTAATTAAAAAATAATTCTTAGTTGAACTCTTCCTTTAATGACACTATTGCTTTGTAAGCACTCACGTCCTCTTGTTTCGAAATGGCTTTTGAGTTGAAGCTTCAAATAGCTGAATGGTGTTAATTGTATGATAAAAGATTTTTTTATTTATGTGATACAAATATGAGTGTTTGTAAGTGTGGTAGTTTTAATTTTTTATTGTGTTTTTAAAAGATATCAAATATATGTTTTTTAGTGTTTTTTAAAATTAAAAATAATTTTTTAAAATAAATCATTTTGATGTATTTTTAAATAAAAAATATTTTTAAAAAACATCACGCAATGCAATGCTACTAGGGTAAATAAACTTTTAACTTGAGTTTTTCTATCTTTGGTAATATATTTGACCTATGTTTTAAGATATATTTAGACAGAAACCGACATACATTCATAAAACATGGAAAGGATGTAATATAATTAAATCGATATTAAAAGAGATTTTTTTTTAAAAAAAAATTAACACCTGCAATAAAAAAGAAGAAGATAAAAGAACAATTAAAAAGCAGTGAAGGAAAAGGGAAAAGGAAAAGAAAAAGAAAAAGGAGATTTTTATTTTATCTCAACTCATGTTTTTATTTTATTTTAATGCTTAATTTTATTTAACATTACTTTATACATCAATATACTTGAAAACATATTTAATTTACCACTTGCTGTTTTATGATGATGATGATGATGATGATGTTTTTAGCTTTCTAATTGTTTTTTTTTTTACATAATCACATCAAAACAATCCAAAAAATAAAACAAATTAATTTGAAAAAAAATAATTTTGCAAAAATCACGGTGAAAATACATAGACAAACAATGTTGAAATTATGCAAGGTTCATTTTTCCTTTTTAATTTAATTTTATTAACGTGAGTGTGCGGATTAGTTTTTACACATATCAAGTAATCCTATAGACCCTGAAAATAATTATGACGATGTAAGCCTCTATTTAATATCATATTAGCAACTACACTATTTAAAATCTGAGATCACATATAAAACAAATCTTTTAATCTTAAACTCTGATCACTGAAACACCTTCTATATTATTATTTTCCTTGATGTAACATCACATAGAGTACGGGGTGTTTCCCTTATTTTATGGTGTGCTATTAGGTCAATATACACAAACTCATTATTCTACAACGATATGACAATTAGAACAGCAACTCACGACTTGAATTTAATTACATTTAGAGGGTAAACTCTTCATTCCTCTTCGTATAATGGTCAAAATTTTAATTAAAAGAGAAAGTGGGAATGGTGGGATTAAACTTATGATGTTTTGAATTTTATCATATTAACTAGGTCTTCCATTGGTGATCACAAGCTTGCTTCATGCATGGAGTCTATGTTTTTCCTTGCTTCGATATTGTGTAGCATCCACGCAGCAGAATCTGCAAATTGCCGAAGTAACAATCACAACAGGATGCTTGTTACTCATACATGGCAGCTAGGTCAATTTTTTCATATTGCGTATAACCTTAACCTTTTACTCTTCAATAAACCCAAAGGACATGCTAGCATTATAATTTCTATTTTTTTTATACGATAAAATCTCATCTCTAGAAAATATAGTTTATAAGCTCGAGTGAACGAGTAAAATCTTGTCAATCCCACACTTTTACAATTACAATTTCTAAATCAATAAGACACTCGATCGTAATCCAGTTATCACAAATATAAAATTAATGTGGATATTCAATAATTGTAATTATATATCACCAATTAAGTTCTTTCTCGTCTTCTGTTAGTTAGTCTCAACTGTAAAAACGGCTATTTGTGATATGCTTGTTTGACTAATTAACATCGCTTTCAATACAGGTAAAGTCTGCTTAAGACTTTTTTATTTCTTCCCCGAGGTTATAGAAGTTGAAGAAGAAGAGATGGTTGAGGAGGCGTGCAAGCAAGAACATTGGAAGGACGTAATAAGCTTTTGACCTTGCATGCGTAGGTTTAGCCATGCCTCGGATTGGCTGCCACAAAATTAGGGTTCGAAGATGGATTTGTTGCTTCCTTATATCTTTCTCACTTGATTAATTATAGCCAAGTCCTTAGTCGCTATTGTGGAAAAAGAAAAAAATAATTTCTCATAAACACCGCCCATGTTGGGGATTTAAAAGAAAAAAAGAAAACCATATGTACCAGAAGAACCTGTATAATAATAGAGTGATTGTCATCTTGTTGACAAGTCTTGATAAATTAAATATGTAACTTTATATTACACTATATTTATTTATTTATTTTAAGAAAAATGGATCCTCGAAATAACTATTCATATTTAATTCTTCGTAAAATACTCAACTTTAGATTATACAGTTACATATTTTGCTCAATTTAATTATCTTTTAAATTAAAGGAAATATTTAGCTATTCATATTCTTTCTTCCTTGAAATATTGAATTTTGCTTTGAAAAATCAAATCTGAGTAGATCGATATTATCTTTGAAATAATCTCTTGACTTTAAAAGTTAATGTATATCATGGTTTGCACAAATTTCAACTTTTAAGCTAACTACTAAGCTGGCTAGCAGCAGTATATATATATATATATATATATATATATATATATATATATATATATATAGAGAGTCAACAATATAGTTACGATAACAAAGAAATTATTGCCATCTGGCCTCTAATTATAATTAATTGACTTTGTGATTTTTAATTAGTTGATTGTCACATCCATCTCCTTAAGCTTTGATAGTGTTTGTTGTCATAATTCATTTATGAGTTATTCTTAAAATCTACTTGAAATAAAATTAAAAATAACAAAAAAATAAAATAAAATAAAATAAAAGGGGTTGACGTGGTGAAAAATCATGTTGAAAATTTTGGATGGATTCGAGAGCCCGTTCATATTTCTAATGTGCCCAAAAAATAAAGAAAAATACAGGTTCAAGACTAAAATAAATGATTATTGGATACATCTGCATAAAAATTAAGTCAAAAAGACATAATTATATTTTTTATATGTCAATTTAATTTAATTGGAGGCCAATTTAAAAGTATAATTATGTTTAGGAATTAATTTAAGATTTGATAGTGTTTGTGATTATTTTTTATATTATGAATATGTTTTTTAACATGATTTATGAATGAATGACCACTTTTAAGAATCAAATCACAAGAAAAAGCTCGTCAACTTATGTAAATTAGAAGATGCAAGTTATACAAAGAAAAGCAAAGATGTTATCTCCTTTTTAATGTATTTAAATTTTGATAGTATTTATGATTATTTTTTATATTATGGATATATTTTTGAACATAATTTAAGAATGAAGGATCATTTTTAAGATTCAAATCATAATAAAATCTTGTCAACTTAAAAAATGAAGAAAGAAAATCGTGGGTGATGAATGTCACACACCTCAAAGGGAGCTGGTCAAGACAAGTTACTCAAAGCAAACCGACATAAACACATCAAAATGCATGAAAATATTTTTTTTTCTGTTTTCTTTTTTAAAAAAAATTAAAAAATAATAATTTAATATTTTTTAAACCAAACACACTTTTAAAATCCACGTAAACATAATTTCAAAGCTAAAAAAAAACAAATTTTGATTGAAACTTATTAAGAGATATGAGATGAGAGTCTTGGAAAGCTAATATACAAACCCATTTATGTAAATTGATTTGTTTGGATCCTTAGTTTTAGTGCATTAATATTCTATTAATTCATTAGCTAAAAGCAATAGTGAAGCTGCCTCTTTTTTGTTTTGTTTTTTTATTTTTTTTTCTTTACAATTTTCTCTTGAATCTTTTTTATTGTCTATCTAGATTAATTTTGGATTGACCAAGTTGACTACGTCACATTAAGGCAATTATACAAGATTTAAATTTAAACCTAAGCTAATTTCATAGTTTTTTTCTTCAATCTAATCATCAAATTTTCTATCAGGCATACGAATTGCGTTTGAACATGCCTAAGTCAATTACCGGTTTGCCCTTGTGCCTAAATCATCAATTTTGTCTTATTAGGGGCTATATCCGTATTTAGTTATTTTAAAAAAAATGTGAAACTCCCGTGACACCCCTCCCCCAGAGTTGATTTTTGTCATTTTCGAGGGATATAATTGTTATTTCACTGTGTAAAAAAATCAAAAAATACAGCAGACCGGACCAAAATTGTGTAGTTACCGCATAGCCCCTCCACTCAGAACTCGTTTTTTTATCTTTTTCGTGGGACAAAACCGTTATTGCACTGGATAAAAAAGAAATAAAACACTAAACTGGCGACCTGAACCGAACCGAACCGGCCTGAAAAATTGAGCAATAGTATTGTTATCCACAATGATTTGTCTCACAATGCACACAATAACTCGCCCATGATGTCATGATCTCTTTTTGTGTATTTGATAATATATATATATTCTCTGTATTTAGATTAAATTAATTATTTTATAAAAGTTATGCATTATAAAACCGTAACCTCCTCTTTTATTTTTTGCATTTCTCTTTATTTATTTAGATGGTTTAACTACCTATACAACTAAGCATTAAAAACCATATAAATAACATGATTTATGCCCCAACAGTGATACTATACCAGCCAATCTTGTTCTGCTCAGTCATGAAGTTTCTGCATCATTATTTCATCATCACTAATAGGCGTTTTTGACCCTGTGATTACGACAAAACGTTTACGTTACAACTGATGAAGAAATCCCATAATGAGCAGTTAATGTATCAATAATCCTCATCGATCTTTCACATGGATCATGCATTCATGAGTTTGCTTGCCTTTTGCCCTAGTTTTTCTGTCGCCATTACAAGTTTAAGTGTGTTAAGAAGTTATTTTATTTAAAAACTTAAATTTTAGGTGAGATTTTATAATATAATTTATATTATTCTCTAACATCCTTTTTCAAGTGAAAATAACTTGTGCTTGAAACTTGCATAGACTCATATTATTTTGTGCTTGCTTTTTTGCCCTAGTTTTCTGTCACCATTACAAGTTCAAAGTGTTAAGAAGTCATCTCACCTAAAAATTTAAATTTTTAGGTATGATTCTAGAATATGAGTTATATTATTCTCTAACATATTTTCTTAAGTAAAAGCTTTTTGCGCTTGAAACTTATATAGACTCAAATTAACTTGTGCTTGATTTTTATTAAATAGAATGAGATGTTGAGATTCAAATTCATGACCGTTGAATCAAAAAGACTATGATACCATGTTAAGGAACCATTTCACCTAAAAATTTAATCTTTTAAGAGAGATCCCATAATATAATTTATATTATTCTCTAACCAATTGGTCAATCGTTACCCACTCTGTATTTGCTCATTGCAGGTGCTTTTAACATCTGAGTTATGAGTTGGAGTTAATTTAAGCTTTGAATATTATTTTGAGATAAACCCTAGATTAACAAATCACAGAGATGATACTGAACATGGGGTAGATAGAAGGAAGCATCGGGGTAGTGCCGGTGCAGAGACTTTTTATTGGGAGGCCAGTTATAAATAATAATAATCTATGCTCAAGCTTCATTAAATGCTAGGTATTGAAATTGAAGTTTAAGTTGGTCGGCTAGGCATATATATGTATATTTCTAGAAGGTGAAGAGAGTACAATAAATAATTTTATTTTTTTATTAATACAAGGTTAATACTAGTCGATCGTAAGGAATTAATTAAGGTTTCACTTATGTTCTCAAACCTCCCCCATGTCTCTGTCATAATTCACTGTCGTGTTCTCTTCTTCTGCTGTTTTGTTTATTGTGCGGCCATGCAAGAAGCTTCGGCTGCTGAAAAATTCCACACCAGATGTGCTAAGAGACACTTTCAAATGATCTAGAAAGCTTGAATTATTTTTATTATATATTTGTTTTAGAAAAATCTGGTTAATTCATAGTCGTGTAATTTCTGCACCTTGATTTGTTTAATTTTTCCATGCCAAATAATTTGATTTCAACTTGTTTGAAAGAAAAGAAGAAGAGCTGGAAATGTCAAGATCAAGTTTGCTGGTGATCGACGCTTGGCAGACTTCATGAAAGATCTACTTTGTTTTTATTTTATTCCTGTTTAATAATAGGAGTAAGAGATTTATTAATTTCCAGTAAATTTATTTCTTCGATTGAAATAATAATGATATTAAGATATTACTCATAGTACTTTTAACTTTTCTCCTGTTTTACACTGTGTTTTAAAAGTTATTTTTGAATTTTATTTTATTATAAATTAAATTTTTTGATGTTTTTAGATCATTTTCATGTGTTGATATCAAAATATTTTTAAAAATAAAAATAAAAATTATTGTAATATATTTCTTGACAAAAACACTTATAAACAATTACCTTGTAATTTATGAGATACATAGCCAATAAGAATGGAGATCAGGGTTATTAATCCCGTCACCGATTCGGCGGAGCGGCCCGAACGGCCCGATCGAGTCGAATTCGGGACAAAAGCGGCGACGTTTTTGTCCCGGGTAGAATTCCGGACCGATCCGTGCCGTTCATGAAATTCAGGGCATGAATGCCGGTTTTATACCGGGCGGTCCCGTTCGGTGTAAGCATAAAAGCGACGACGTTTACACTTGAATGAAACGGCGTCGTTTAGGAGTTAATAAACCCCCCAAAACCCATTTCCCTTTCCCATTTCCCGATTTCGAAACCCTAAATCTATTCCCCCAATTCCCCGATTTCTTTTTTACCCAAATCGTTGCTTTCAGTACCGGAAAACTCAAATATCACTCATCGATCCTTCTCTCCCTTCTCAAGGCACTATTTGGCACGGAAAAGGAAGAAAAAAAAGCCCACGCTCTTCCACTGAATTGTCGGGGTATCACGAGGCGATAATTTGTGCTCTCTATTTTTTTGTTTTGTTCTTCTCGATGCGAAATCAACTTCTTAAAGTCAAGATGAGATTGACATCATCGTCAGTAAAATGTATGTTACGACCATGCGGCGTCATATTCTTGTAGTCTAGTATGGGATTTTCAACGGGACATTGATCCAGGAATGTAATCTTTGTAAGAAAAAATAATCAAGAACGACTAATTTGTATGAGTAGAATTATGATACACCATTACTAGATATGTGTGTGTGTTTGTGTTCATAAAAGAACCATTTAGGTAAGAATGATGACATATCCACGTTACGGCATGCAAATTAATATAGTTCAAATGTTTACGAGTTGATAATAGAACAACTGTCAGTATATCGAGGGCAAAAAAAAATGAACAGAGAAATCCTAAAATATGCTAAGATTTTCCTCCACGGTAGCCTTAAAAGTATGAAGAGAAATGGCACGATATGTTTGTTTATTAGCTTCAAGTCTAGAAACAGACATTTTGCTTTCCATCGTCAATTTAGAGCTGGCTGGTGTAGGTAATAACATTGCTTCCCCTTTGATGAATGTCGGGGCACATAAGAGGTCCACTTGTTTACGATATATATATATATAAATATGTAAAACAACGGAACACGTGAACATGCACCGGACATCAGATTTAGAAGTTGAAAATAGTGAATATTGGCAACTTGTGGTGTTGGTAAAAGCAGTTTGCTAATGTGCATTATGTCAATGAGGTTTCACAAATTCTAGTTTCAGTAATTATTCCCACGAGCAACTAAGTAAGCTACCGGTTAGAAAGTTGGATGTGCTTAAGAATACATCTTTGTTAAGAATGTTAAGAATACATGCATCATCATTTATACAACAATTGAAACAAGGAATTCAAATCCTACAAGGTAGAAACCCATCGGATAATGAATGCTTGATAATGTGGGATTGATGTTGTTGATGCTTGATAATGAATGCTTGATGTTGTTGATGCTTGATAATGGAAATGCTTTTTCGTTTTTAGGTGCTCTATATTTCTTGATACATGGTTGATAATGCAAAATCACGAGGCTTGTTCATATGTTGACAAACCCAGATTAAATTACTCATGTATAGTCCTTGTAATTCTTTTTACATGCCTAACTTGTGTTATCTTTTTACAACAGATTAAATTACATGGCTGAAAACTCATCTAGTTGTGGGACTTCCATGTATTCAGCTCCAACAAAATCAGATGATCCAGCATGGGCTCATGGGACGAGTGGTTCTGGTGTAAAGAATGCAAGTATATGCATTTATTGTAATAAAGCGGATCAATGGTGGTGGTGTTACTCGGTTGAAGTACCACCTTGCTGGTATTAAAGGTGAAGTTGAAGCTTGTAAAAAAGGTCCCTCAGGAGGTTAAGTGGCAAATGAAACAAATGGTAGATGAGATGGCGATGGAGAAAGAGAGAAGAAAAAGACTTAGAACCGATATTGGAAATTCTCAATCGAGCTTCCAATGATGAAGAAATAGCGGAGGGTGATGCTGCAAATCCTCGTTCACAAACAAGTAGAAGAACGGCGATTGCAAGGAACAAGTACATCCGGAAGAAGGATTCCTTTATTTGCTCCACGAACTACCGGGTTCCCGACCTAGTATTAGAAGTGCAATGGCTACTAAAGAGATGGAACACAATGCAAGAATAGCCCAGTAGCAACATGGTGGTATGATGCTAATATACCATTTAGCAGTGCTAATTAGTATTATTATCGACCAATGCTAGATGCCGTAGCATCCATAGGACTGGGTTTAAAGGCCCATCATTTCATGATTTAAGAGGACCACTTTTGAAAGATGTAGTTCATAATGTCCATGAATACATTTTAAATATCAAAGGCTGATTTGGAGAGTTTATGGATGTTCAATTATGGTGACGGGTGGACAAATAGGAGGAATGCACCAATTGTGAATTTCCTTGCCTATTCTCAGAGAGGCACCAGTATTCTTGAAGTCCGTTGACACTTCGGGACTTGAAAAGATAAAGAGACATTCTTTGGAGATGTTTGATGAAGTTGTCAAAGAAGTTGGACAAGAGAATATTGTCCAATTTGTTAGTGATAATGAGGCTTCATTTAAAGTCTTTGGGGAAAGCTTTGCGACAAAGGTATGGCACCTTTTTTGGTCTCCTTGTGCTGCCCATTGCATTGATTTAATGCTAGAAAATATTTGTGATCAGAGATATTTTCCAATGATTGATGAAACCATTAAAAAGGCAAGAAATATAACCAAGTTTATATATAATCATGCATGGGTTCTAGCTTTGATGAGGAAAGAATTCACAAATGGACATGATTTATGTCGATCACGGCATAACAAGGTTTGCAACCCATTTCTTAAGCCTCAATGTATCTTGAAGTTTAAGAAGGAGCTTCGACAAATGTTTACTTGCACAAAATGGGTTGAATCAAGTCATGGCAAAAGTCGGGTTGGAAAGGAAATTGCTGCTATAATTTTACAAGATAACGACTTTTGGTAGAGATGTGCACATATTATCAACGTCGGCTGAGCCTTTAGTACTGAGTTCTAAGGTTAGCGAGCGATGAAGAAAAAACCATCAATGGGCTATTTATATGAGGCAATGGATAAAGCAAAAGAAGCCATCAAAATAAGGTTGAAAAAATAGAATGTCTCAATATGGACCATATATTCGGGTAATTGATGCTAGATGGGATAAGCAACTTCATAGTCCATTACATGCGGCGAGGATGTTTTCTTAATCACGGAATATATTTTAGGCCTTCTTTTTCAAAACAAAGGGAGGTAACTTCGAGGTTTGCTTACCACAATTATGAGATTGGTTCACGATTGTGATACTCAAGATAACATCATTGCCCAAATTGAGGAGTATAAAGAGAGCAGCTGGTCTTTTTTGGTGTAACCAGTGGCTATTCAGTAATAGAGAAAAAGTTAAATCCAGGTAATAACTTTTATTTTTTTACAATACAATGTCTTTTTTTTTATCTATAATATTTGATTTATTCAAAATTTGTTATCTAGTTTCATGGTGGGAGCAATTCGGCATTGATACTCAGAACTTCAAAAGTTTGCAATTCGAGTTCTTAGTCAATCTTTGTAGTGCAAGCTGAGTGCGAAAAGAAATTGGAGTGTATTTGAATTCATCCATTCAAAAAAAAACCGAAATAGGCTTGAGCACAAGAGATTAAACGATTTAGTATTTGTTAGCTATAATCTAAAGATTCAGCAGAGGTAAGTAAAATATCAATATTATTATATTAGTAATTATTTTCTATTACATTGCTATTAATTTTTTTAATTTCTTTTACGTGTTTATTCTTTGTAGGAATATGAGCGAGAACAAGAGATGCTTTAGATCCCATTAGCCTTGACAACATTGATCTATTGAATGAATGGATTTGTGAAGAACCCAGGTCTTCTTGATGGAGATGACATAAGTTGGGAGAGTATCGAAGCACCTTTTAGCTACTTTAAATTTGGATGATGACGAGGCATGTGTAAATGAGGAGAATGAGCTTGGTGGAGATGACCCAGCTATTAGAATGTCTTCGTGCGACTGTCCTTATGTTCCACTGACCCGGATCAAGATCCTTACTTTTATATTAATGATGTAGTAGAGGATGTTTGATGTATTTTTTCTTTTATTTTTAGAACATTTTACTTTCATAATATTTTTGGAATTTCAAAGATGTTTCTAATTTTGAGATTATGTTTGTATTGTATAATTTAAATTTCATTTATCTTGAATTTAAATTATACTTGTTAAATTAATATTTTATTTTTTTTCATATATATAATTAAATAAAAATGAACGAGTACAAAACCGGAACGGTGCATGAACGATACACGAAAACCGGGGACGTTCCGTTCCAAACACAAATCCGGGACGGCACCCGGGGCGGGATCAATAACCCTGATGGAGATTAAAGAGAAAGGCAATTATCAAGGGACGTGACTTTTAATACTTAATTTATAGAGTTAATTTTATTTCACCCTTTTAAAATATACGATAACTATTAATTTTTTATTCAAAATTATTCTCTATTAATTAAAAATGAACAAGATTTGATTTCAAATCTCTGCGCATGATGTTCAGAAACTCATCAATCAAGAAAATATATGATTTTATAATCATGTGCTGATCACCTTGCCGTTAATAAGGCAAAATTGAAGATCAATTATTTGTATAAATTAATAAAAAAATCATTATTATATCATGTAAATAACAAATATATATATATATAAAGCTAAGTAGTTCTGTCTGTTGGTATCAGTTGGGCATGCAAAAGGGCAAAATTAGGGCGGCACTTTCATGGTGTTTCCATAGATATCAGCAAGCAAAACCGCGTGGCAAAGTGTGCGTGATGGCAGATGTGTAAATAGCGGTAGATTGCAGCCCAAGTATGTTTTTAGAGTATTTTTTTAATCAGTGAAAACAATCAAGCTACCAAAAAGATAATCTCATACACCTCATCTAGTCATCAAGCCTCAAGAAAATAAATTATATGAACTATAAAAAATAATAAAAATATCTTAACTTAGAATTTTGAAAGTATTTATGTATCTATGTTTCTCTATTCTAAAATCCTGCTTGATATTATATTTTAAAAAATATTTTTTTTATATTTTTTTATTATTTTTAGATCATTTTTATGTGCTGATGTCATAAATGATTTATAAAAATAAAAAATATATATCATTTTGATGTATTTTAGAACGAATAACACTTAAAAAACAATCTCAATCATACTCCCAAACAAATACTAAAATAGATCATATAGAATAAAAAAATAAGATGTTATTAATTACTCTTCAAACAGTATAAAATACTTTGCTTTTCTTATATATATAAAATAAAGATAAATATGCTATCTAATAAAACATTATTTATCTCTTCACTTTATCAAAACTATAATTATAAAAATGGAGCTTTATTAGGAATCTTATTCTCTAAAGGAAAATAAAACAAAAAAATACATGTCTACTTCCTAAGCTAAAGTTGTGTCTCATCATTGCAAATTGTATAATCAATAACTATTCGATAAAGTGAAGTTAAATGTATTAAAATTAAATGTTAGAAATTTGATATAAATTTGGAATGAAGTTGCTAATTTATAAATTTATTTTTTCTTTTTTCTATTATGGTACTCTAATTAATTATAGAATATTTTTGGCTAAATAATTTTTCAGATAATTCTAGACTTTAATTTGATAATCTTCTTTTTGCATTTTAACCCTTATTAGTGTAGAGTCTGTAGACACATTTCCACCTACCATATTTTTAACCTACATAAGTGTGCCTTATAAAATCATGTTCACACAAGTTTATTTATTTAATTATATTTTTCTTTATTTAAGTAAGTATTAACTCAAGCTTAATTTAACTCTCATCTAACCACACATTCACTTTATTTATTTAAAGAAAATCTCTATTGTGTGATATGTTTTCACTTTCTCATCAGTATTTTCAGTCTAATATATCAAGGATTAATATAAAAAAAAACAAAATGTAATTCAATGATGAAAAACTAGTTAGAAACTCCTTAATTACTTGACTTAGTAAACCACAAGAGTCTAGAACAATTTATTTAAAATTAAATAAAAAGAAGAATTAGTTTTCCTAATATTTTTATTTTAATAATAAGTAAAAAAAACAAAAACAAAAAAATCCATATTGTACGCGCTATCTCAAAGCCACGTCAGGAACAAAATAAAGAACACAGGAGCGTACAAGAAGTGCAGTGCTTATCCTTTTTTTTATTATTTGTTTTCCTGTATATTTATTTATGGTTTGCCTCTCCTCTCTGTATCTATAAATACCTCTCCCCATGACTACTTCTCTCTCAATTCTCTCCTCACCATCTTCATATCTGCTTCTCTCATTCACAGCCCAATCTCTGTACCTTCCTGATATAACTTTCTCTCTCTTTTTGTTAAAGAAAGCTGTGTTCTTTTTTTGAATTCGCCATTGAAGCTTTATCAATAAATAAACTTTGAATCTTTTTTGGCACAAAGACCCTCAAGAGTGTTTCTTCCTTTGTTAAACAATACCGGACTTGACTGTTATTGGTATGTGTTTCTTTCTTTCTTTTTTAATGTGTTCACCTGCTTCTTGTTTCTCTGTACCGTTTTTGCTTTTGCTAAGAAACTTTAGATCTCTTTAGTTTGTGTTAATGAGTTAATTCATGTTTTATGGGATCAAGTTGGTTTAGTGATTCATTCTTAAACTTCGGTTTTTGATCTTTTTGGCTTCTACAATGTGAGGATTGAGATGGTGTGTCATAATTTGATGAAACTGTGTTTCAACATAATCTCTCTCTCTCTCTCTCTCTCTCTGTTTTTTTTAAAATTCCAATGAGAGATGTGATTCATGCCATGTTTGTTTAGAAAGGAATCACTTGAAGTAATTGGTTTCGTAAGAAAGTTTTGTCTCGAACTCATTTATGAAACCCGAGGACAATAATATACAAGGCCCCCTTGTTGCTTTTATTGAGGTTGGCTTTGTTCTTGGGGAAAGAATAATCTATTTCGTTGATGTTATGTTTTTTCTTTCTAGGGATGAAAAGTTAAATTTCTTCTAAGGTGGTTTCGGTTTTTTTTGTCTATACCATTCTTGTTGGCCACCTTCCTTCTTAGATCTTATCCTCTTTGTTCTTTTCGTTGATCTTGTGTTTCTATCATCCGGTGGTTATAAAGTAATCTGAAAAATGGCTGAGAAATCTTGTGTGTTTGTGACTAGATTTTGTTTGCAGTTATAAAACCATGCACAACTGTTTTCTTGTCTTTTTAAGAATTATGGTTGCTCTAGGCTCTGTCTTTGTCAGACATGGGCTGGCCTAGTTCTGGCTTTTTTTTCTTAGTTGAGCTAAAGCTGGATTGAGTGGTGGTGGAGTTAATTCAAGATCTAGGTGCAGTTAATTCAGGATCTAGGTTCAAATAATAAGGCAACGATACATATTGAGTGTAGGTGGAGTCAATTCAGGATCTTGGTTCAAATAATTAGGCCACGTTTCCAGTCATTCGATTGATCATAAGAATAAGTAAAGTCATGTAATCATGGATCTGGTTCCTTTCCTTGCTTAGTATTGAAAGGTGGATTCTTTACCATATCATCCACTGTTGTATATATATAGCAAGGATAACTCGAAATTATGAGTGATAAAAGTTCTCATCTCATGTATTTTTGGATAATGAAACCAGATAAGAAAATTCAATCTGTCCATGGAGTAGAACTTTCCCAGCTAGATGTGATTGATGTTCTTGAGGAAAGACACTTTCACATCAAGGGAGTTAATCTTTGATGATTTATCAGTTGTGCTATCCTCTAATGAAAGGTGAAATAGGAAGGTAGTTGGATGGCTGATAATCATGTCTGTTGGATGTCAGTCTGGTTAGGTGATCTTGTTCTGGCATAATTCTCACCTAACAGTTTTTTGCAGATCTCATCCAAGCTTGAAATCTATAAAATATTCTTATACTTAATTTGCTTATAAGGCTTAGGTTTCTTTGATCTTCTGTTTTTTATCATTTCGTAGAACAACTGTATTCCCTTGTAGCAGAGATAACTGTTATTCTGATCATCTGATTTATGCCTAACCCTGTTGCTTTGGCATATTTTCAGATCCAAGTCTGCAAAAACTTTCCGACTTGAACCACACCATGGCGTTAGAGCAATACTCGGAAGAAACTGTGGATCAAAATGACTATATCAGAGAAGATAAACCATCACTGTCAAGCTGGAAATCTGTTTCTGATACAGTCATGGATTCTGATGATAGTCCCCTCCAGTGGTTTTGATTGCAATATTTGCCTAGACTCCGTGCAAGATCCAGTGGTTACTCTCTGTGGCCACCTCTACTGCTGGCCCTGCATATACAAATGGCTTCATTTTCAGAGCATCTCCGCTGAAAAACAAGATCAGCAGCCACAACAGCAATGTCCAGTATGCAAATCCGAAGTTTCCCAATCTACAATAGTTCCACTCTTTGGCCGGGGCCAATCCACAAAACACTCCAAGATCAAAACCCCCAGTCTCGGTATAATCATTCCACGAAGACCTCCTGGCCGTGCATGTGGTTTTGACTCGCCGAGATCACCCATTGCCGCCGCCAGTCCTCGCGAAACACCGCAAATTCATCATCGGCGTAATTATTCGCATCAGTCACCACACCACTATTCTCAGCCAGGGAGTAACTCTGCTTCCCTGATGGTTAGCCCAGGGGGCACTACATTAAACATGCCTGATCCTGTGGTCGGGATGTTTGGCGAAATGATTTACGAAAGAGTTTTCGGTAACTCGATAACAAACATCCATAGTTGCCCAAATTCTTATCATCTTGCCGGAAGCGCCAGCCCAAGAGTGAGAAGGCATGTAATGCAAGCTGATAGGTCGCTCAGCAGAATCTGCTTCTTCCTCTTTTGCTGTGTGTTTTTGTGTTTTCTCTCTTTCTGATCAGAGCGTTTATGTTTTATCGACGTTGCGATACCTGTAAAAATTACAAGCACATGATCATACAGATTCAGCTGGTTGTGCTGCTATAGATGTTAAGAGATTTTAATTATCCCGTGCTGCGATATATGTAATTATGAGTCCTTTTTCATGAGTTTTATCTTGAAACTTGGAGAAAAATCTTGCTGTTACTGTTTTGGCCACATGAATGATCAAAGATTTCGGAATCTCTCAATTTCTGAGAAAGTTCAGAACTAAGAACTCGAGCATTTTTTAGGGATGAACTAAAATCCAAGCTGACCCCACGTTAACTCCATCCTGGGAAGCTCACGTTGTCAGGAATAGCATATTTCCTGCACACAAACATGAACCACTTTGTTCTGTTCTATTCTCTGCATCAAATCCAACTACAGACAGTGATCCGCGTTGGCTGGATGAGAATGAATGCGCACGCTAGATCTTATCTAGAACAAAATTTAGTTGCACTGTTACTGGCATGGATTATCTGATTAGCTACTATCCACGAGTAAATCTGTAGTGGGGTTCACGTCTGTATGAATTTGACACCCGAAATTACAAGACGACAAAAACTAATCTACTAAGCTTTTGCCCTGTGGAGTAGTAGTGATGGCTGATTAAGGTCTCATGATTGTAGCAAAGGATAAGACCTTTGAACCTTATTTGACATGTGGGAGTTTTTTTTTTTGAGATTATCTTAGTGATTACAGAAACAAACCTAGAAATAAGTGCCTAGATTTACTTAATCAAAGCATTTCCACTCACAAACTAAATATATTAGTAAGAAAAAGGGTTTGTCGAGGTCCATGTTCTTAATATTTTTTTTTAAAAAAGCAAATATAAGTGATGATGGTGTCTATACATGGTGGGCATGGTAAACAATAGAGAGTGGCGTATAGCTTGAAATTACAGAAAAATCGAGAGAGAACTATGATGTTTTCTATAAAAAAAATTTAAAATTCAATAATTAAGAGAGCTCTGATATTTATATTAGTTTTAAAATCTTTATTAAAAAACACATGGATAATATAATCTAACTAGCTAAACCAATCAAATCCTTGTAAATATTATCATAAAGATAATACTAATCCAAGAAAATGGGTCATTTTAGCCTGTAAATCTGAAAGCTGATCAAATTTGACTGATTATCTAGGCGTGGGAAGGAGCCAAAAGAGGTCGCTACCACCATTGAAATGAGGTCACTTCTCTCCTTATTTAACTCCGAAAGGTTGCAGCCAGGTTTGAATGGTGTTTCTGCCTCTCTAAAGCCAAAATAGCTCACATCCACCCCGAATGGATGCATGAAAAAAAAAAAAAAGTGTTCAAGAAAAATATTCTCAAGGTACAGCACAAGGATCTCAACTTGTTTTACATTTAGCAATTTAAATTCAATAATTTCATTTTACAATATATAGAGAGAAGTAACACTAGATTATGAGGTTTGGTGGTCATAAGAAAAGGGTACCAAGGTGGGTGATGTGATGATAAAGGACTGGAGATTTGCGTAGCAGGTCTCGAGTTCAAGTCAAAGCATGCATCTCCTGTAAGAATTTAAGACAATCAGAAATTTTTACTATTTCATATGGTCCCACAAAATACATTTTTCAGGGGTGAAGTTTGCTCGAATAAAAAAAAAGTCATAAGAATTTATGTGGTCCTTAAAGTTTTTGATTTTGTCCATTTCATCCCTTTACTAAGAGTGTGGTTACTTCCACCCATTTACTTCAAATTTACAATTGTTTGGGTGCTTCTTTAAGAATTAATCTTTGTTAATTATGACGGGAACGTGTTCACGGATTACAAGTATAAGAGTTGGTGTTCCCAAGAAGTTTTAGTATAGGGGTTAAAGTGAAAATAGTTAGAAACTTAAGAGACCATGTGTTGCAATTTTCCTTAGTGGAAACGGCTCACAAATTTCTTGAGGAGCTAATTAAAAGATCAAGGTGTCTCGTCAATTTTCGTTAGATCATGGCAGGGATTTTATATTCACAAAAAAATATTGCTGGGTGGTTAACAAGGATTGATGATTTAATTTTAATGAGATGATATTGATTTGAATGAATGATTGTTTTGAATATTATAAATAATAAATAGAATATAAATATTATTAAACCGGATCTGAAATTCTTCTTAATTTAATCTAATATATATATATATATATATATATATATATATATATTTGTAGAATATTTTTTTTAATACAGTATAATATATACATTGAAATTAGCATACATCATAAATGATGTATATTCACACACGTCTGTATATATATTAACTTATTTTTTACTGATTAATGTATAATAACAGATGCATATTGAATAGTTAAAAGTCAATG
Organism: Salix viminalis; assembly: GCA_029228465.1. Lineage (NCBI taxonomy): Eukaryota > Viridiplantae > Streptophyta > Magnoliopsida > Malpighiales > Salicaceae > Salix > Salix viminalis. Next base: position 2,105,244 of record CM055438.1, read on the forward strand.
AATAATTTATAAATATCTAATTTTTTTACTATGAATAATAAATAAGATATGAATATATAAAAAAAATCCATCTTAAATACTTATAACTTGATAAATAGTTTATAAATATCTTTTTTTTCCGATGAATGATGAATAATAGATAGGTATTCAGGCCATGATCAATGGCTAATTGATGGCACAACTCCGTGTTGTTCTTTAATCTTTTTTCTTAACTAATAAAATTGTCAACAATATCAATCCATTAGGGGTAATTTTCTTCTTTCCAAATCTCTAAAACTGAAGTGATTGATGGGAGAAAGATGCTAAACGTATATCGTAATTGTCAGGTTAGTGTTTGGTGAAAAGATTTTGAGGAATTTTCCACCAATATTATCGTTGTTTCTTGACGCAGGGCTTCACAAACTTGGAGATGGTAGAAATTTCCTGGAGATGTCTGTGGAATTTTCCCCCGCTGAAAAATCTCGTTTGAATGTGAGCATATTTGAATGCCGGTGATTTCTTAAATTCCGCCGTTGTAGAGAGAAAATCGAGTCAGATTTCAGGCTAGTTTTATGAAGCTTTTCACATAATGGGAATAAATAAAGATCCAAACCCTACCGAAACAAACTATTCGATCTTATCTTTCTGAGGTTTGAGAACAGTTCCAGTAAACAAAACATGATCATATGATGATCTACGATGAAATAATGGAAGTGGAGGTTGGGGGGTAAGGTTGTCTTGCACCTCCAACCATTATAAGAACACAAGCAGCAGCAGCAGCAGCAGCAGCAGCAGCTTCTGTACCCTCCTCGTTTACTTCAGTAAGAGATCTGTGAAGTATATGTGTAGCGTAAAGTAAACTAGATGATTAAGAGGAGAGTACACCATCTCAGAAAATCCCCAACGAGCTTGAAAGGCAATTCCAATCCCAATTATTCCATGTTCTTTGAAGTTTCAAATCCATAAGAGAGCTTAATTTTTTCAAAACCCACATTTTAGAAAGCTTCACTGCTCGAAGTTTGAGATTCCTTTTTAAGAACATTGATTGATCAGAATTGAAATTTTGCATCAGTTCTTGTAGCCCATCATGTTTGACAGGAAGAAAGATATACATAGAAAAAATTCGACAGTTGTTTTGACAAAATTTTGAGAATCTTGAAACCTTAAAATGATGCATAAAAATAGCTTTCCCTAATGCTTATCATGAGTATCGTGTTTTTATTGATGAAATTACCAGGTGTAATAAGATCTTTGATGATTTCATTCTTGTTAGAGAATAATATAAATTATATTTCTGGGAGTTTCACTTAATAATTTAAGTTTTTAGATGAAATAATTTTTCTAACATGGTATCAGAGCCTTATTGACCTAGTGATCATAAATTTAAATCTCATCACCCCATTCTATTTGATAAAAAACATAAGTACAAGGTAGTATGAGTCCGTACAAGTTTCAAGCCCAAAAAGATTTTCACTTGAGGGTGTGTGTTAGAGTATAACATAAATCATATTCTAAGACCTCACCTAACAACCTAAATTTTTAGGTGAGATAGTTTCTTATCATGATATCACAGCTTTATGTTGACTCAATGGTTACGAGTTTGAATCTATATCATTCTCATTCTATTTGATAAAAATTAAACATAAGGTATTGTAGACCTCTATGCAAGGTTTAAACCCAAAAAGCTTTTACTTGAGGGGATGTGTTAGAAAATAATATAAATTATATTCTAAAACTTTACATAATAACTTAAATTTTTAAATAAAATGATTTTTTAGTACTCTGCTACATTTTCTGCCCACGAGTTCACTTCCTTTCTCACTGCTTGACCACCCTTTGAAAAAAAAAAATGCACAGCAATAGTTTAATTTTCTTCGTACATTCTACTGATCACATAGAGGTTAATGGATATAATCTTATTTTATTTTTTAGCATGAGGGAATGAAGGTTGCATGGAATCGAAAGCTCGACTGTGTTGGCTTCTGCTTTGTAAACATTCTTCGTTATCTGCTGGAATCAAGGTTTTACAGGGAAGCTGTGATCAATCCAAATTCCAAATCCCACCAACAAAGCTCAATTCGTGTCCTTTCTGTCTGCTGGATTATATTAAGGAACCATCTCACCTAAAAACTTAAGCTTGTAAGTGAGGCCTCATAATATGATTTATATTTTTCTCTAACACACCCTCTCAAATAAAAACCCTTTGGGCTTGAAACTTGCACAGACTCATATAATATTATGCTTAGTTTTTATCAAATAAAATGAAAGTAGTGAGATTCGAACTAGTGACTGCTGGGTCAATAAGACTCTGATACCATGTTAAGAAATCATCTTAACTAAAAGCTTAAGCTTGTAAATGAGACCCCATAATATGATTTATATTATTCTCCGATAGATTCTCCTTTCCTTCTCTTACTAGACCTCATCCATGAGCTCTCCAGGAACTGGAGTTCCTTCCCACATGTAATATTCTTCATTCATTAGTGCAGGAGGCATCGTTTCCCCAAGCCTAGGGGATTGGTGGCCCATTCTGAATATCTGTACTTGTTGCAGAGATTTTCTTCTGTCCTGCTGGGTTCTTCATTCATTGTTGCTAAACGAACTATCCGCGAAGATTTCTCATTGATATCAGCAACATTTTCAGATTCAAGAAAATTCAGCATATTAAGCTAAACAATACAATGAAAGTGGAGACATAACGAAGTTACTGTTAGGGTTTTCTTTGATTTCATTTATGATGACTTCACTAGCAAGATGCATGCAAAAATCCATGTTTTACTCGTAAGGACCAGGGTTTTTATTCAACAAACAACATAACGCTGCTGGTTTTAGACTCGAGTTTTTTTTATTTTTTAGCAATGGTTTTTATAGTATACAAACCCTAGTCCTTAAATATCACTTGGGACTGACAATAGAACGGCTTGTGTTTGTTTTTAGGGAATAAAAACAAAACAAATAAATCAGGGGATAGACTGGTCCCATCCATACAACTCCCACCAATTTAATTTGAAAGCAAGCTTGAGACAGGGCAGGTCGGTGGGTCAACAACACTCCTTAGCCTTGCCTCCATTCACACAGTTCTTCTCTCTTTCTCCATGATTGTCCTTGAAGGTGACATAACCAAGGATGATTGAGAGGGTCTTCCCTTTTGTGGAATAGCCTCAAACGGAATCTCGCACCAGTCTCGGTTGTTGATCTCATCAAATTGGGTGGCGAGACTCTGTTTTGTATGATTCGGGCTGGCATGATTGCAAAGCATGGGCTGACCTATTTCAATTTCCAAGTTTCATAGACGCACACCTACGTCTTTCAGATTGTGGCCTTGTCATCCAAAATCTTTTCACACCAGCAAGGCTCGTTTATGCTTGTTTCAGTGAGTGAAATCTCAAAGTGACAGTCTTGGATAATCAGTTTCCTGGATGTGTAATGGATAGTAATGATGATGACAGTGTTTTTATAAGTGCAAATCTTGTTACAAAGCAAGGGCGGAAACTCCCTGATCTTCCCATAAGCTGTAATCCCTGTACACAAGCTTGATTCGGGGGTGTTTAAAAAGCTGCAATCCCTGCCACTCCGCCTGATAAATCATACCATCTTTCGGTTTTAACAGTGGGAGTCGACATGTCATGGAGAAATTTTGGTGTAAAGTAAATCTGAATGTGACCTGTCATGCGTTTCTTTTAGAACATCGATCGATACCTGTTAATTGGTATTTCTCTTCGATGTCAGATGCGTCCATGCACCCTTCTGTTAATGCGGCTGATCTTCGGTTCCGGTGGAATGTAATGATCTGTGAAAGTGGACTATTGATAAGATGGAGAAAAGTTTGTGGTGTATATGAACATATAGTTGGTGGAGGATCTGAACCGGAATGGATGGCTCTTTCTTAGGAGTGTAAATTTATTTTAAGACTTCGGTTCGGAATGGAGCTCAAGGTTCGGAATGGATTTCTTTATTGGGTCGATGAACATTTAGCCGTCCTTATTCGGTGTTGCTACTGGTGTCCCTTCAGGGCTTGTCGTTCAATTGCTTTCGTAAAAAGAAAAAAATGATCAGAGCTGCTCAATAACATGTCATTGCTTTATTAAAATTCATAAAATTTCAAGAAAGTGCAATAAATTTCAAGTGGATGGAAATATAAAATGAAAGAAATAAAATCAACCCACCCTAACACTTTGATCGACAAACTTCACTGTCTTCATTTCTTCCGAGGGGAATTGCTCAAGGATTCCAGCATAGAGAAGCATAGCTGGATCATGGCATTTTAACCAAAATCACAAGCCAGCAATCACATCAAATAACTTCCCTTCAAATTTAACACACATCTTTCTGAATCATATTTAAGAGAACAAAGCCGCAAAAGGAAATTTGTTTTAATCTTTATACATAAAATGTGCGGTTAACCTCAACCAACCCTTGATTTAATATGTAGCAAGAAGAGAAATTGTCCCACATATTTAGCATCGATAGTCAGATATCATATGACAAGAAAAAAAGGGAAACTTTATGCTTTACCAAAGACTAATTTACATACCTCAACTGCAAGGGTAAAAGGATGTCCACTAGGAGATAGTCAGCTTACAAGAATATATAATAGAAACCAATCACGTAATTCTTAGGCAATTTTAGTTAATTCTCCTCTCAAAACAGCATAAGTCAGCGATGTCCTCGTCCTTGACCTCCATAAATGAAAGATGTTTCTCCGTTTAAGGATAGATCATCGACTTTCAATCTGACAAAAGGCTCTCTGGCAATGATGTTTCATCAGTCAACAGTGTCCTTTAATATGTCATTCTTACCTGGCGAGACAGGATGATATTCACTGACTAACTTCAAAAGCTCTTCAGCTGCCTCTTCGTCTCCCTTACCTTCCAAATACGTAAGACATGTTTTCAAAGTATAAGGATTTGGCTTCCATCCTGGTTTGCCTATTGAAATTGCTTTCTTTAATGTTTCTACTGCCTTTTCCATCTGACCACCAAAGTGATACCCCGTTGCCAAATGATCCCATGAGCTTGCTTCAAGCTGCATCCCACTCTCAACAATCTTGTTTACATATTCCTCAGCCTTTTTTCCCACAGGGCTTTTCTGGAATAAGCTCTAATCATTGAATTTGGTACTCTAACGTCATAAAGTGTCTTCCGTGATGCCCACTCTTCTGAAATCCACTCAGCCCCATCAATATCATCCAAACTCATCAATGAGTTTATCATACATATATATGTTGAATTGAAAATCCTACCCTGTATTCTTATACAAATTCCATACGCGATATACTCCATCTTTATTCCCAGCAGAACCATATAAAGTGAGGAGCATTTCATAAGCATGTGCTTTTGTGGTGCCGACCATTGGAACAGTTAATTCTTCTGCTCTCTTCAACATTGATATAGATTTTTCTAATAGGCCAGCTTTTAAGTAACCATTTGCCACAGAAAAAAAAGTATGGAAGTCGATATTGATGAGAGAGTCTGTCTCCATCTTCATTAGAAGTTTCTCCATTTCCTCAAAGTTGGAGGTGGCTACATATGCATGCAATCTGATGTTGTAAGTGTAAATGTCACTACTAACCCCCTTTTCTTCCATCTCTTTCACTAGGGCCTCTAGTTTCTCATATCTTCCCATATGAGAATAGAGGCTTAGCATTACATTGTAAGAAAGAATTCGTACAAGCCCCAACTCCCTCATCTTTTGCATCGTGGCCTCTGCTTTTTCCATGTGCCTTTTGTGGGCATAGCAGTTCAAAAGGGCACCATAAACTTGGATGCCTTTCAAATGGTCAGGGATACTGTTATAATATTCCTCTGCTTGTTCTAAGCCATGAACCTTTGAAATCAAATCCAGCTGAACCGCAAAGTCTCCAGGTGATAGTTCATGGCCCCTTTCATCACTCATCCATTGTGAAATCTAACACAAAATGGAATGAAGTTTCAAAATAAAGATTATACAATCATATCTCACTTATCAAAGAGAAACCAAAAGCCAATTAAATCACTAATCAGTCTTGCTAAGCTTTATTTTGTCCCCATTTAGCATATAAATTTTTTCAGAACTCAATATATTGTACATGCATGAAAAGCATCAATTGAAGGTAAACAAATCGATATCATTAACGTCATTTACAAAAAAATCTTATCTCTTTATTCTACTTTTTCCACAACTGATAATTGTGTTTATATTCGACCATATTAACTTATTATTTTATGCACACCCAATGAGTAACTTTTAGATACCACAGTATTAGTGTAACCTCAAAAACTTTGAAAGTTATAGTCTTTATACATACCCAAACCAAGTAATTCATGAAGCTATACCAAACCTTCCACAAGCTCTCACATGAGCCCCCTTATACAGGTATATCCACAAGCTTCAAAGGAAGCAGCTCATGTCCCTAAGTGAGTAGAGCTTTTATCTAACACAAGCTAAGCTCATTTATCAAGCTTGGCTCCAACTAAAAGAAGAAGAAAAAAAGAAATCTACCATTTTCATTATGACCCAAAATCTCAATCTTTCTGGCCTACGTAAAAGAAAAATGCAATTGGATTGTTAATTAATGAAAGACCTGAAGGGCATGGCTGAAGCGGCGATGTCTGCGAAATAGCTTGATAAAGTTTTGAAGATCAGGTTTTTTAATGGAGTTGCCTTCCTCAAGCCATTGCTCTATAACTGGAATTATGGAGACCTTTGGATTTCCAGCCCTTGAAATCCTAAGTTTCAAAGAGTCTCTCTGTTGTGTACTTGTAGAGAAAGAGAGAACCCTTAAAACTTTAAAGAGGAAATAATAATCTTGGCAATGCTGCTGCTGCAGCCATGGCCTAGGGTTTGATCTCCAGAGAGGATTCATAATCATAAGAGATAAATGGGAGAGGAGATGATTGATGGCTTTCAGGGGTTCTTTCAGGGTTTAAGAGGCCATTTTAGTTTTAGTTTTATGGTTAATGGATTGGACTTTAGGACATTGTTCAAAAGCCTTTAGTACATGGTAAGGTTTGGGTAAAGGCCCATTTATCATTTCTTTCTTTTCTTTTTATATATATATAGTAATTTTTTCTCTTAATCTTTTTTTTATTGAATTGTAAACGTCTTTACTCGTCCATCCTTTTTTTTAAAAAAAAAATATTCAACCCTCCCTCACTTTTTTTTTCTTTCTCTACTTTCCTGTATTTTTATTTTTTCAATTTTTTTTTATTGTTATCCAAATTATCTTTAAACCTATCAACTCAATTGAATTACGTAAAGGACAATTCATATTTTAATTTTAAACTCATGATTTAAAATAATTTCAATCGAGAAGTTTTTTACTTGTCAAAGTCATCCTCAAATGAGTTATTTTTAGATCAGTTAAATTAATTGAAGCATTGTTGAAAATCAAACTAAAAGAGCAAGAAAAAAGATACCCAAAAAACCAACTTTTGAAATACCTGAAAACCCAAAAAACCAACTTTTGAAATACCTGAAGGGCATAAGAAAAGTTTTTTTACCTTAAAAACACTTTATAGTCATTCTTACAATGTCAACAAACAAAGATCATAAATCAAAACACCTCTAAACTTGTTAGAAAAACAAGATATCAAACTAGAACAAAAAATCTTCTCTCTCCAAATCTACTTTTTCTGTAAAGGTTAAGGACAAAAAACATCTTAATATAATTTCTTTTATAAAATGTGATTTGTTGACACCAAGAATGATTTTCTTATGATTAACTGAAGGGAGCAAATTAAAAAACATAAAGACTCTATATTTTTTTTTATTGCGATACTAATTTTGTGAGAGAGTAATGAGAAAATGACATGCCCTATATA